>JBBIGA010000040.1:7747610-7763431 GCA_037576975.1 Alestes dentex
GAGGAGCGAGCCTGAGTTAGGTTGGTCAAGGCAAGCTTGAATCCTACCAGAAACAACATGGTAAAGAGGAAAATTCCAGTAATTCTTTTACACCTGCTGCTCATGGACTAAGTGTTGTCGGTGTGTCTTCTGTAAACATTTTTGGAGGCAAATAGTGCAATATATACTTGTTAAAAACTGAAATTCATGAATGTTCAAAGAAACTGCTCATACACGGTTTCTCCTGGAATTAAGAGTAATAACAGGGGTGTTGTCCATCCTTTGCTTCAGTAACAGCCTCGACTGAATTTGTGTAAGAACAGCAAAACTGAATTATGTACAATAGTCAATATCACTACTTATGTCAATATTACTTATATACTACTGATCTCTACAACGTGTAATAACACACTCCAAACTACTATCTGTGTCGTTAGAATTCACTTAACTTTACTTATCTATAGTATTTATACCCAGTATTTGTGTATATAACACAGTACATTTTTTATATTGAGGTTTGTTCTACGGATTTGTATTGGATTTATCTAGACTTTATATTTTATACTGTTCTTGTCTCTGTGTGTCTGTGCAGTCATAAGCAATTTCTTCTGGGATCGTTACATATTTCTGATTCTGATACTGATTCATTGAACTAAATGTACATTGTGATGCAAAGTAAAATACACTAATCGAAACACACCGGATCCAGCTAAACAGCTAAGTAGCAGGCTGTTTTTTGAGTTGCACTGAATGTGTCAGACCCGAGCAAACACTAAAGAGGGTAAGGGTACTCCAGTACCAGGACTAGGAAACAAATAGCCTGGACGAAATGGCCTAGAAGCGAATGAATGGCTAGAAAGCTTCATTTGTGAAGGGATGGTGGGGGTGGGGGTGGGGGGCTAATGTGTTAGCACTCTAGCTGGACCCATTTCCAGCATGACTGACCAGCACTGTGACAGAATCAAAAACATCCAACAGGGGCCAAGAAGGCATCGGATAGCTGCAGATTAGGCCGCAAAAACATGGTAAAGAGCCCGCCTGCATTGTGGCCGAGTGAATATGGCAGGTCGCGTTACCACAACTTATCAACTCCACACGTAGATACATGTCGTCTAAACATTGGTGTGGCTGTTATCAATCGAGCCCGGGTTATCGCGGAGCAGTCGCTCTACGGGCGGCAGGCACAGTGGCCCTTTTCATGCGATAGGACCCCACAAAGCCTGCAGTGGAGATTTACTTCTCCCCTAAGCACCTTCCAGGGAAAACAAGCAAGCTCTTATTCCATACCATCCATTTTAATTAAAAAGAGGAGGCGGACATCAGATGATGCTGCGCCGTATCGAATGTGCGGAGCAGAAAGCAGCAGTGAGAGTGTGTGTGCTGTCCTCTGACCTTGTTTCTCCATTCCCAGCCATCTGTTTTGGCCGCCATCAAAAGCCTCTTTGGTGGTGGGGCTAACACGACCGCGCCCTCTTCTCTCTCTCTCTCTCTCTCTCTCTCTCTCTCTCTGCTTCCTCCATGCTTAAAGGACATTCAATCTTGTGTCCGATACACACTGCTCCACGACACCTTCACACAAGAGGAGCTTTGTGCTCCAGGAGGGTCTCCCAGGAAGGCACTGCAAACCTGGTTACACACACACAGACACACACATTTGAGCATATATGTACAGGAGCACATGAATAAATCATCAGCGCAGAAAACACCTTGAGTCTGCATTTGTATCTCCAAAGTATAAATTATTTATTAACTATATTTGTGTACACAGGTATGTACACACAGGCACACATATATATACGGGAAGGACAGAACGAAGGACTCAAGGATTCCCCACTACAGTGGTTAGGGAGTTGGCCATGTGATCAGAAGGTCGTGGGTTTGAGTCCCAAGCCTGCTAGTGGGACACCTGAGCAATTGTCTCCACACACTGCTCCCCGGGCGCAGTGCTCCTGGCTGCCCGCTGCTTCACTTGGTGAGTGGGTTAAATGCAGAGAGGAATTTTGTGATGTTCACACTGTGTACTGTGGTGTGTTCACGTATGACAGAATGGTCACTTTCACTTCACTTGACTTCATATATAGTTGGACACAAAGGAGTTACATTTCTGAAACACTCAGTGGCAAATGATCCAGTCAGGACTTTTTCTCTCCGTGGTGTCTATGCAGGTACAGGCAAACGAGCTCTCCTTTTGTTTAGGCCCCTGGCAGCCGGAGAGAATTCTTCAGATTAACCACTATAATTAGATTAACCAATATAATTAGAAAGTGACAGAGGGATCAACTACTCATGTTTTAATTTTCTAAAGGACAGGGCCACTTCAATCAGAACACTGTGTCTGCAGGCCTTCTGAAAGTCGTAGATATGTCCACAGACAAGCCCTGCCATTGTGTTTCAGTCACTCGGAGAAATGGAAAACATGGACGAATATATTTTTGTCATTATCTTAGCACTATCATAATCCTAGAATCCCTTATGGCTGCTTAGCATTACTGGAGGTGAAGTTTTTCCTCATGTTTCACATTTAATGGTCCAAACTGAAAGCCTCTAATGGTCATGGCTTGCCACTGTTAGGCGCATGCATAAGCACACACACATATACACACTTGGACATGCACACATGCACACACACACGCACCAGCAGATGCACACACTTGTGCACATATAGAGACATATGGGCATATACACTCATATACACTCATGAACAAATGGGCATACAACCAAACACATGCACGCACACTCACGCACACGCACACACACACACACACACACACACACACACACACATATACACTATTGGAGGGTCTCTTGAGCAGGGGCTATAAACCCAGTTACTGGGATACAAATGGCACACACCCATGTTTACACACACACACACACACACACACATACACCCACCCAAGCAACCCCCTCCACCTCTTGAGAATCCAGCTGACATAAAAATCTAATGAAGCACATGAAGATCATAAGATCTGGGCCTGGTGTGTGTGAGTTTTTTGGCAGTCTCCGGTCACCGTGACAACACAACAGCATCCTCCAGGCCTGTGCAGGTGCTCATTAGCTGGGCCACACACACCTGGCCAACACACATCTGCTCTGAGCTGAGAGATGAGCTGACCCATGAAGAGTGAGTCCAACAAACCCAGGCAATTATACACTTACGTCCCAGGCTGGGTCTTACGATACTTATCATATTTAAACTTCTCATGTGACTATCCAGTTTGTATCGACTGTACTTTAAAGCCCTAAAAGGATCAATTTAGGACAGATTCTTCATGTGGAGCTTTGTGCTCCTAGTTATAATATGCACCACCTGTAAAATGTTTGGAGACAAACTGCTTTGTTTACAAAAGCACATTTTAGTAATGAACAAAAGTGTGAGTTATATGTGGGGCAGCTGGTGGCCTGGGGGTTAGGGAGATGCCCCTGTCATCGGAAGGTTGTTGGTGAATGGGTTAAATGCAGAGAACAATTTCGTACTGTGGTGTGGTGTGTTCATGCATGACAAATGGACACTTTACACTTACAAAGCTTTTGTTACTATTAATTTAGGTATATTTTTAAAGACTTAGCGTCATGCTCCAAGTGCTCTTGTTAACAGTTCTGAAATCGTATTGGCAGAGTCATGTTTGAAGTCTGAACTCTCTACCTCACTGCCTCACTGTATCGCATCTGCCTCTCTACCTCACTACTGCACTTTTTCTCATCTGCCTCTCTACCGCACTACCCCACATTTTTTTCACCTGCCTCTCTACCTCACTACCCCACTGTTTCTCAACTGCCTCTCTACTTTTTTTATTACTTAGTTCTAGCCTTTAATTTTTTCTTCAATTACATTGCACAGATGCTTCAGGGGCACCTTTCACTACATGTTGTACTTGTATAATTGAGTATGTGACAAAGAAAGAACCTTGAGTCCTGTAAAATACTGGATGTGTGAATGTATGAATAAAGACATGCTCTGTCCACAAATTGTTGGTTTGGAGAAGCTGGCAGAAATTCCATTCAAGAGTTTTTGTCAGAACACCTGAGTGTTTTATTCATCTCAAATGATTTCTATTTTGAAATGTGTGTGAAAAGGGCACACAGTTAGGAAAGATGTGGGACAGCTCACATGTAGTGTTCTGCTGAGTAAATGAGTTGATGTTAGCATGGTGGCGAAACCAACTGCTGTGTCCAAGTCTAATTTCAATTAGTCACAAATACAACGCTAAATAGTGCAGCACATTCAATTAGAAGGTCTATGTTATGTAGCAACCATAAACAAACACTGTACACTGCGAAAAAGTAACATCAATACAAAACAAGAAAAGAGGTAATACTAATACTAATACTGTTAAAACACTATTGTATTACAATCAATACTTATTCATAATACTCATAATACATCATTCATAATACTCATACAATTAACTTGAGTACTCATAGTAAATGGCTTGATGCCATTTCTATTGGTCTGATCCTCGTAACATTTTGACACAGTCTAAATGAGTTTTGCGGGCAGTTTTGAACTATGCAAAAAAGTGAAAACTGGAGATGTGGGGTTTTGTTCCATTTTTGTTCCATGTTTAAAACAGTTACACTTTAAGTGTCCCGATCATTAGTGTCTCTGCCAGGTTTAATATATTTAAGTATAAATATCATCAGAGCGACAAACATTTTACCAGAAGGCAGTGTATGAGTAGGTAACGTGTGTGTATGTGTGTGTGTGTGTCTTCACAAGCATGTTTCTTATGTCATGTTATATCACTTCCTAGGAATGTCAAAGAATAGAACAAATGAAACATTATCCCCTGGCTTGGTGAGCTGCCAGCGCTGAATCTTGTGCTCTCCTCTCTCCGTGTCTCATGTCTGCTTGTCTGCATGCAGAACGAGGGCCAGTGGGCAGAGAGGCCTTGACCTCGTCCACCTGGTTTGTGTGTAGCGAGCCTGAACGCTGGTCATATCCTCTGGGAGGTCCTACCAGTCACCCAAACATTGCACAGTGACACTGGGTCAGCCACCTGCATTCACGCTTACCAGCCCCAACCCCCCCCCACCGCCATTCTTTCCCGGATCTGAGAGCGCAAACTGAAGAATCGCCTCTATGCTGTACACACTGGAGTCTGTGACGCTGAATGAAATGAAAATGAAAATGAAGCAACATACTGAATCTGCTTGATTCAAATGTGCATCATTTCCACACCAATGAAATAAATTAACATAATGTGTAATATATAATATAATAGATGTGGAAATGATTTACATTGATGATTAAAGCAGCCTACATTGCCTGTCGAAAGAGAGTGATAATGGTTAAACAGTGGAATTTCTTTTTTTTTTTTGTATTTTTGTTTTACCACACCTTGCATGTTCCTCTCAACAACAGCAATGCATTAAATGTCTTAAATTCCACATATAAACAGTAATTGCGCATGAAAATATGCCAAGTGTCCGCCCAATTTGACAGACAGTGTACACACAAGCTGTTGGAACACACAGCAGCTGTGTGCATGTGCCTGCAGCCCTGACTGAAAGCTTTCCATCCTTGTTTTTCCATCCACATCAAGAGAAATCCCGGTATTCCCTCATCCTCTTCCCTATTCTCTCTCGGGAAGCGCATATGAGCTTCATGTTTAATGCATGAGTGAGGCACTGAGAGGCAAGCTTCCATTCTTAAAGCACCATATAGAGGCTCGGTCTGGGCCTCTGTAGTAATTAAAAAATCTAATGGCTCTTTTTGGAGGAGTGCAGCGGACTGCTTTCGGTTGAAGAGTGGGCGCCAAATGTGTGCGTGCCGTTTCATTATCCTGAGGCGTCCCCAGGGTGGTGGAGGTGTCAGGACGACAGCTGTCACCTCTGCTGAGGGCCGGACCACCGGGCAACCCCTGTCCGGTACCTACACACTCTTAGGGGTGGTAGTTCTTATCAGACTGAGAAAAATGGCTTACGGTGGTGACAAAAGGTGGAATGTTCAGTGACGTTCCTGGTTAGGAATCCATAAGTAGTGTGTTACTGTGTTAAAATGGGAATTCTTCATGATTATTTCAGCTTTGATAATGTTTTGATGACATCTTTGTATAGCCATTTTTCGTCACATTGTTTTTGGACCCTTATAGTTAAGTGAAAAAATGAATACATACAGTTCGCCAATCAGCCAGGAAGACATGTTTAGTGTGTGAAGCTTCCTTCTTTAGTTTTCCACTGGAGACCAATGCAAGAAGTTCATACCCCACCAATCAGCACTGCACAAACTCTATATCTAAATCTTCATGTTATAAGTTTTAAAGAGTATTTCAGCCATGCCTGCTTCCTTCATGAAGTAACATACAGGGCAACCAATCAGGTTTTTTTTAAGATATGATAAGATAAGATAAGATAAGATATGATAAGATAAGATAAGATAAGATAAGATAAGATAAGATAAGATAATCCTTTATTAGTCCCACAAAACAGTACAAATGTATCAGTCTCTGAAGCCACAGTCACAAAATCAACCTGTTTTATTCTAAGGGATACAGGCCAGGTTGGTAAAGCATGTAAACAAATTGTGACTGTTTCTGATACACAAGTCCACTCAAATACCATAAAATACAGAAAAAGAAAAAAGCTAAATACGGGTCTGCATTATTTATGACTTGCTGCACAGTTTACAGTGTTAATTTGTGTGGCATAAGCTTCCATTACTTGTTGGCTATATTAGCCTAAAGAAATAAAGAAGCAAACTCTGAATACCAAACATGTCTTTGCTGATGGATTGGGGAATTGTGCAAATGTGACTTTTCACTGAACTATTCCTTTAAGCATTGTTCATTTCGTGTAATTTATGGATTGCTTAATGCTGCAGTAATGACTGAAGGTGGATGCAGTTCTTTTGTGGTTTGGAATCCATGAATTAAACTGGTTCAAATTACGTTTCACTCTAACTTCATTCTATTGAAGTTTCAAAACAACATAATGCAGCCGTGGCAGTATTACACATTCAGAGATGCTCGAAACAGAACAGTTCAACAAGATGACAAAATCAACCACATTAACGATGAAGGAGTCATATTTTCCATATAACTGTTACAGTAGGAACTCTTACTGTATTCGTTTAGATGAATGATATTACACTGAATGATGAATTCTCATCTGGAGCCTGAAGATGAAGTGCCTTACACAACATTAGCCTGTCAATCACATCCACGCTGATAACGCCTCCCGCTGTCTCCTCAGCCTCTGGCACAGAGCCAGACTATTCATGAAGTGAATTCATCATGTCCATTACTCACTCTCTCTGGCGGATATAATGCAATCGCTCACAGCTCTCCCAGGCAGGCACTCAGGACTTGTTGTTAACATTGTTCTGTTGAACAGCTCAGAGACAAGCGCTGTTCAGATCGGAGCCCACAACTTGTTCCCATTCCTCATTAAAGTAAGATTTCCGAATTCCTAAACTACCGCATTTGCATACAGCTACAAAGAGCCCTAAAGCAATTTGAACCTTCGTGAAGGAATTGTGGAGGCGTCAGAGAGTCCGGACACACCTACAGGATGCCTGCAGGAGTTTTATATGTTAAATGCAGGATTAAGGCTTACACATATTGCTTCAGAAGTCCTGCTAATTTGAATAAGCTTGTAAGAGATTAGGTTACGTGAGTAAGCAAAGTGGCCGTTACAGTCACACGTGAACACACAGCACAGCACAGCACAGCATGGTGTGAACAATTTATTCCTGCATTCAACCCATTCACCATGAGCAGCCAGCGACGCAGCACCAAGGGAGCAGTGTGTGGTGATGTTGCCTTACTCATGGGTACCTCAGTGGGGTCACTGGCAGTCCTGGGATTCAAACCCACGACCTTCTGAACTCCTTAACCACCAGGCCATCAGTTGGATTTGTGAATAACTGCACTTTTCTATCATAGCCAAAAAAACTTTCAGTGATTTGTGCTACAGAAGCTCTACTGTGGGACTGGAAAAGATGGGCTAGCCATCACTTCCCACACGCATCACTGAAAATGAGGTGCCCATCACTCGGTTGCTGGTTCACCGGTTGCCCTTCCTTGGCCAATTCTGGTTGGTACTAATCACTGCATACAGGGAACACCCCCCAATTTAGAGATGCTCTGACCCAGTCATTTAACCATCACAGTTTGGCACTAATTACTGTACAAAAACTTATTTTGCAACTGCTAATACTGAAGCATTAAGATTACCATTCACCAGAAATTAAGGGGCCACCTGAATTCAATAATTAAGAGGTGTGTCCCAATTCTTTTGTCCATCAAAACTGTTAAACCATTAGTTGCAGTGGTGTGACAGCAGGCTGATGCAAAAGCCCAGTGTGTGGTGTGTGGTGACTGGCTGTATGCTACAGATGCAGATAGAAATAAAGTGCAAAAAAAAGTGGAGTATTCCTTTAAGATCTGCTTCCATTCGCCGGGGCTTTTGCATCAGCCTGCTGTCACACCACTGCAACTAATGGTTTAACAGTTTTGAAGCACATTATAGCAATGCTGCCATAGCATAAAGCTGATGGGTGCTGGAGGCACTGCACCAGCTTATGCTTGCTGTCTTGTGATGGAAGACGTAGATGGAGCCTGCTAGTTTGTGCAGAATTTTTGATAAAGGCAGATTGCAGTCTAATCCAAGAGGCGGACTTACCCGTAACCTCTCAGCTCTCGTCTTCTTAAGCATTACTTTTTCACAGCTCTACTTTATGAAAAAATAATCAGATTATTCCTCAGAGTGCAATTTTAGCAAGCAAGTCATTTTCACTTGCAGAAAAGATACTGGCCAATCAAAAAAAAAAAAAAAAAAAAAAAAAAGTGCCTATGTCCCAGATCTCCCCTCAAGCTTGATCTTGGTCCCTTGAGACAAGCGAGACCTCTTCTAAAATCCCCCGTCGTGAGCAGCAAATATCCCCAGTAACTGCGAAAGACAGGAAATCTGGGATTTGTATTTTTTTAAACGTTCTCCACACATCTGTGTTCCCATGTGTGCCGGGGCAGATGTCAAAATTCCTCAGACCTTTTGGGAACTGTTCGTGCTGTGATGAAAATAGCTGGTTTGCACAAGTTAGCTCAGGCTTTAAAAGTGTGCACTTGTGTTATCGTCAGCTTTGAAATGGCATGTTTGTAATTGCTATTGCTTTAGAAGCTTACATTTGTATTAGCTTCAGTTTTTACAAATTTGGGTTGGCTCCAACACTAAAAATGTACATTTGTGTTAACCCCTTGCTAAAAAAAAACTGTGCATTTGTGTTAGCTTCCATTCTAAAAGTGTACATTCGTGTTTACTTCAGTTTTAAAAGTGTGCATTTGTGTTAGCATGAGTACTAAAAGTGTATGTTTGTAGTTAGCTTCAACTCTGCTTCTGTACTAGCTCCATTTTTAACAGTGTACTTTTTTGTATATGTGTAACTTTGTGTGTGTTTGTTTTAGCCTCAAGTGTACAGTGTTTTAAAAGTGTACATTTGTACATCCATGAATTAGTGCTGTAAAGGTATTTATTTGTGTTAGCTTAGACTTTAGAACTCAGTGTTTGAGTTTCCAGCTTTAAAACAATGATTTTGTGTATATTTGTGTTAGCTTCAGTCTTAAAAGTGTATATTTGTCGATCTTCTACTGCATCCCTGTATTAGCTACTTTTTAAGGTGTCTGTGTGAGCCGCATTTTTAAAAGTGTGTATTTATGTTAGCTTCAGTTTTGAAAGTGTTTATTTATGTTCACTTCCATTTTAAAAGTGTAAGTCTGTGTTAGTTTCTACTGCACCTCTATATTAGCTACTTTTTAAAAGTGTCTGTGTTAGCTCCAGTTGTAAAAGTGTGCATTTGTGATAGACTCCAGTTGTGAAAGTGTACATTTCTGTACACTTGTTGATATTGTTGTTTTCCTGAGCATCATATACTGTATACTCTGTGCAGGCCGTACTGTCTTTCTGCTGTGTACTGGTGACCCACATGCATGTGAAATGTGTGTAAATCAGGGCCTCCCTGTTGCTGAGTTGTGAGCTGAACTGAGTTAGCAGCTGAGGCAAGTGTGTGTGTGTGTGTGTGTGTATGTGTGTGTGTGTGTGTGTGTGTGTGTGTGGGTGCCAGGGGACTGGTGGTGAGACAAGTGTTCCTACCATCTGGCCTGCTGAGGGATGAGGGCCAGAGATGGCCGCCCACTTCCTCAACATTCGCCACATTGTCAGCACCCTCCATAAAAGAGAGCCGCTGTGAACAAATGACTCCGCCAGGCCGTCCACAGCTGGCCATGGGGAGCCTTAAAGAGAGTCCAGTTAAGGATGGCATTAAAAGCCTTTCTTTGTCCTGTACTGGACCTGCATTTGGCCACTAGCATTTATTTGTGGTCTGTTGATGTTGATCTACATGTGTGAGTGTTATTGGTGCAAGCAAGATTTATATCTATTTGATTTCTTGAAACCATAAGCAAAAGTATCTATCTATCTATCTATCTATCTGTCTATCTATCTCTCTCTCTCTCTCTCTATAAATATATATATATATATATACACATATGTAGTATACTTGTATATTGTATACAACACAGTTTAACAACTGAAGTGATCTCATTTCAAGGCAGTAAATTTCAGTCTTTAAAATGCTTCAGGTGTACTTGGAGGAAGCATGTGAATCTCCCAGCACTGGTTGCTGTGATTGGGGGGAGTCCTAGATAGTGGGTGAAATCGGACTTATATAAACTGGAAAAAATAGGAAAAATCAAAATAACAATTATGCAACCTTTGACGTCCGACATTGTCAGAACTCAAACCTATGATCTCTTGTCAAGGAAGTATCATCACAATATGTTCCTGAAGCTTATTGTTAAATTATTTATCATTATATTTTATCATCACAAGAATGTCATACCATATCACCACTTCTAGCTGTTGGTTGGTAGCATGGTTTATTTTTCAGGAATATGATGCAGCAGCCTGTTTACCACAGTTTTGCATGTGCGCCGGGACTGATTCCCTGTGGGAAGCATGTCTGTCATTCTATCCTCTGGGACTTCCTCCCAGGAAATCTGTGAGCAAATCAGCACACTAATTGCCTGATGGACGTTTTCCTTCTTCCTCAGCATACGCTGGGGTACGTGTACGGTAAGGCCCCCCAAATGTAAAGTGACAGATTATTGAATAATTGGAATCTTATCCAAGTGTGAAAACTACACACTGAGTTTCAGCGCCGCCAAATCTGACTCAGTTATTGTAACCGTGACACTTCTCAGACAAAAAAAAAGTACGATTAGCAGGCAAATTAGTTGAGTCTGCACAAGTGAAGGAGCTGAGCTGTGACAAGCTGACATCCTCGTTCAAATCCTCAGGCGTTCGCTAAAATAACATTGTGAATCACTTATTTGTAAGCATTTACAATCGACTTGTCAATAACAATCAGTGAGACCCAAAAATCTTTTAAATAACTAGAAATCAGCTTGGCAGGAAACTCATGTGCTCATGCGCGAGAAATGAAATGCAGTACACTCAAAAAACAGAAGTTTTGAAAACATGTGACATTATACTTTAGCTGCTGTGTAACCCAGCATTCCCGTTTATGCTATTAAAGAGCAACAGAAATGAAATTACAGCATAATTCTTCTTACAGTAGCTTATTTTGGTTATGAGAAATTTCTGATGTCACCAGCTCATCATGAAAAGGCCAGTAAAAACCCTTATTCGGCATTTAGGATTTATGTCAGGTAGCTACTGTGACGTCTGCAACAACTGGTGGCTCAAATTTATAATGGTTCAGGGGGTTATTGTGTATAAGTTTGAGATTTTCACTGAAACACTATCACAGAAGTGTTTCAGTGAATTATATATACATATGTAGTATACTTGTATATTGTATACAACACAGTTTAACAACTGAAGTGATCTCATTTCAAGGCAGTAAATCTTAGTCTTTAAAATGCTTCACGTGTACTTGGAGGAAGCATGTGAATTTCATAAGTGAATTTAATAAGAAGCAGCTGTTGTAGCATAGTGGATAACACCGCTATCCTCTTTGCAGCAGACTAGGGTTTAATATCCACCCTTCGTTTAACATTCACACATTCATATAGCAATGGGCAAAACTCCTAACACTACATTCACCTCCATCTGTAAATTGCTCTGGATGAAAGTGTCTGTTAAATACACAATTATAAGTGTAAGTGTAAAGTGTAAGTCTAAAGTGTCCATTTGTCACGTGTGAACACAGCACAGCACAGCACACAGTGTGAACAGCATGAAATTGTTCTCTGCATTTAACCCATTCACCAAGTGAAGCAGTGGGCAGCCAGCAACACAGCGCCCAGGGAACAGTGTGTGGGCACGGGATCTTGCTCAAGGGTACCTCAGGGATGCCACTCACAGTCCTGGGATTCAAACCCACAGCCCTCTGATCACAGGGGCAACTCCCTAACCACCAGACCACCAGACCACCAGACGCCCCATAAGCTTTTAACTGAAATTAGTAAAGCACATGCATGAAAAGTTGGCACATGCGTCTATTTTTTTCATGATTTTCTCCCCACTAGCTGGGACCCCCCAATCAAATTATACCACCAACACTGGGAGGTGAAGATGAGCACATGCTTCCTCCAGATCAGGCGAAGCCAACCATCTTACAGAACTGGCACTCATGCAACATCTTTGGAAAGCGTAATGTATTTGGAGGAGGACTCTGACTGCCCGTGCTGTTCCACTGGCTAGAAGATGCCCTTGCTGGATCAGGCTAAGTGATGGGGTGGGGGGAAGCAAAGCCAGCTGTGCTCTTTTTGACTCCTGGCTAAAGATGGCTGCAGCATGATGATCATGGATTGAAATCACATTCACACTAGTTTTGTTTTCTAGCTGCTCAGCTGGCTTAGCTAACTTCCTAGCAAGCTAATGTGTAAAATGTCCATCTGTGAACACAACACAGAACAGTGTGAACAGCACAAAATTCTTTCTCTGCATTTAACCCATTTACCCGAGGCTACCTCAGTGGTACCACTGGCAATTCTGGGATTCAACCCTCAACTTTCTGAACGCAGGGGCAACTCCTGAACCACTAGCCCACCGGCTTCCCTGTAAAGGTAATGGTAGCATAACTAATGTCAGTGCTAGCCTAGCTAATTTTATGTGACAAAAACAAAAAATGCACAATTAATTAACGTCATTTGAAATTTGAAATTTTCTCTCGACTTTGATGTAATGGTTTTCAGAAGTAGAGCATGTGTTTGTCACTGCTGCTAAACCACTTGAGACTTCTACATTCAGACACTGAACACAACTGTTTCCCTTAAAAGAAGCATTTTGCTTGCACTCAATTGAAACGTGTACATCAAGGTAAAATATATTTGATCAATACAGTTACTGCCAAATACAACTAAACTGAAGGACTATAAGGGTTTTATTAACGTGGAACCAACACAGACTGATTCATTATCAGCCACAATATAGCCTTTCAAAGCTGCATTCATATTTCCATACTTCCCAGCAGAGTTTGTTAGTGATGTCTTTTTATTTAAAAAAAAAATGCAACCACTTCAAAACTAAATTGACCGCCATCTTAAACGCAGAACCCCTTGAACCTCTCAGCGCTGTGCTGAAGCTCTTTGTTGTGAACATGTGCTTATCGTTGCTTGTTGGCAGCCATCTGAATCCAAGGCCATCAGATCCTTAAATGCTCAATAGCGTTTTGTGACTTGCAAGCTAAGTACCGCTGTTTAAAACTACTTTCTAGTTTGTCCAGTGATAAAGTATAAAGCTGCACTCCTTAGCCCTAGCTGCCAAAGTTAATAAACACTGGTACACACAGGGGTTTATGCTATATACTCCTTTGGCAAAGTGTCTGATAAAGATGAATAAAAGAGCCAGTCATGTCTGGTAAAGTGAATGATCCAGGCTGGCAGAGAGGGGAGAAGTTGGAAAGTTGGCGGTCTTCACTGAAATGAAAAGCAGGTTGATTTATGGTGCTGCACTTTTGAGCAGAGCTGTGTGAAATGTGTGGCTTCCACTGCCAGCCCTGGGGCTTCTTCTGTTGTTTCAGTTCTGCAGGCAGATCTTCCAAAACTTGCCTCAACTCCTGGAGACCTCGTCCTATCAAGACAAACACACCTGAATGCGTAGAAACAATGCACAGCTTACATTAAAAAAATATGGATATAGGGCCTTTTTTCCTCTATATTAGACATAGTACTTTCCTCTAGTCCTGATGTTCCCAATTAGGAATCAATCTTCATATAAAATTCTGAAAATACTGAGTTTTCTTTTGGCATAAATTATAATTAGGGGTGTCACACGATAAAAAAAAAAAAATCTAATTCATTACAAGCTCTTTGATGAATTAGTCAAAATTAATCGCACACAGTTGTGCTGTAAAAGTATTAAAAAATGTAAATGAATTTTGGCATATAAGTGAATGAATAATCAACATTACAGACGTGCAACGTCTCTTTCACTTAATAACTGTTTCTGCACTGTTCATGTGCAGTAATGGTTACAGGAATCAAAAATATGACCCAATATACTGAGGTCAAAAAATGTTTCAGCAAGAATAATAAATCCATCTATAAGGTGCAGTTTAAGACAAGATTCAAACCTATGACCTCTTGGTCTAGAGGCAAGTCTCCTACCCACTAGGCCACCAGCTAGTAATATGATAATCCCTATAATATACTAAAATTATATGTGACCTACTTAAATGACTACACTGACATTTAAGATACAAATAAGTACAAATGTCGTTCATGTTCTCTCGTGTGTTAAATGGTTGTGTCCAAATACTTGTACATGCTTGTACATTTTGTTTTAGGATTTTGGCTTCTACACAAGGCCAGCTAGACAAATTCAAACTAAATGTGAATTTTATTTAGGAAAAAAAACATCAGTTTTTGAAATCATGTACCAATGTACCACTCATGTCCCAATATTCAAAATACCCATTGCTAAAGAAAGTTGCATGCATACAGTTTGTATAAAAGTTAAGAGCCCACCCTTTCGTTTATGTACTTTTCCTCACTTACTTTGCCCATTAAGTACAAGTCATTCTTTCTCCAGCATCAGTAAAACAAACATACAGTTAACAGAAAATTACAAAAAGGACAGAGTACATGATCAGTATTTAATTGGTCCACTCTTACCTATCATGCCCCCTAAAGCCACTTTAACTCTTCCATCCTCCCAGCCTTAAACTCAACCAGTTGCAGATGTGTCCTCCACACACTAACTGCTTCCAGGGCGCTCACTGACATGTCTCCATTGAAAGTGACACACATTCCCGCTTACACACACCTTAGCTGTCTCATACATTTCTTTCTCATGTACATCTAAAATGAGAGATTTAGAGTTACATACATCCACCTGCATAAAGAATAGGAAAGTGAAAGGAAACTAAGAGAAAAAAACGGGAGTTTTCAAAGCAAGAGTTTCAGGTTTCATAATACAATAATGAGGACATGGGACTTCTAACAACCTCGCATGACCTGGTAGACCACCAAAACTGTCCTTACCAGATAAACTTGAAGCGCTTTGAGGGAGAGGAGATAATAAAATCTGTTCAAGAATCCATTTTTGAGAAACGGAAATAGACATAAGAGAAGAACATTCGCACTACAACACTGAAACTGCACAGCTGCGACATGGCGTGAGGTTTAATGGACCAACAAGTGTAAATTTGTAATTACTTGGATAATCAAAAGCAGAAGCTGATTTCTAAGACTGAACTTTGGAGGTGTTAACAAGAAGCATGGAAAAATATGCCAGCAGATATGTGGAAAACTGAAAGCAAATCTCCTGAAAAGAAATGTTATAAGGTGGACACACCCAGTACTTTTGCTTCTGTGCTTCTGTGTAAGTTGCTTCTGTGTCATTTTCTACTGAAGACACAATTCCATGATCTCTTGACA
>JBBIGA010000040.1:7763944-7789048 GCA_037576975.1 Alestes dentex
CTACACACAAATGTCTATATTTATATTTTTGTAAATATATTATTTGTCTAGTGAGCTTTTCATACTACACCATTGTGTCTAGCTTTATTCTATTGTTTTTGCTGCTCTTACTTTTGCATTGTCTACTTTCTGTCGT
The DNA here is from genome assembly GCA_037576975.1 of Alestes dentex. Taxonomy (NCBI): domain Eukaryota; kingdom Metazoa; phylum Chordata; class Actinopteri; order Characiformes; family Alestidae; genus Alestes; species Alestes dentex. Next base: position 7,764,081 of record JBBIGA010000040.1, read on the forward strand.
AACAATGTAAATTTCCCTCTTGTGGGACAAAGGATTATCTTATCTTATTGTCATGACGCTCCTTCTCTCCAGAATAAGGGCAGGCGCATAGCCAGACTTCTATGTTTATTTCCAAAAAGCAAAACAGGCACGAGGGCCTGAAACAAAACTCAGACTATAACGAATGGAGATCAGAGCATCCAAACAATACCAGCATGATGGACTGTGGACCGACAACTAAGGTCCACACCAAGGAGCACTAAATACTCCACACAAAACTCCCCAAACCAATAGAAACACATCCTTTACCCTCAGCCGGTCAGCTGAAACACATAATGTAAAACAAATACAAGACAGGTGTGCTCAGGCAGCACAATAAAAGAACAAACAAAAGAACAGAAAAGGACGGCCTCTAGCGGCCGCCAACCATCACACGTATCTTATCTTATCTTATAACATAAGCAATTTCCTCCAGGATCAATAAAGTTTACTGACTCTGATTCAAATCACATTAAAACATCTCCTCGTTTACTCACAAACATAAACAAAGCGTCGAGTGAAAGTTTACAAACCTTTGTCAAAATTTCCCCCCTTCGTTAAAGTGCTGTAATTCAGTGTTATTACTAAAAATGTCAGTAAGATAAATTTCATACTTTTGTTATTGAATGATAAATGAAATTTAAATGGGCCTTCTACTTCGAGACTTTATCTTCTCACCAGGCTTCAGCATTGCTCTTCTAAACTGAGACAGACTAAAACCTCCAATATTCATTCATGAGGATTATAATACAGGTTAGGCTAATCTCAGAGGTCAGCGCTTTGCTAGGATCATTTCTCTTCTGACTTACAAGCAAATTGCGCTCTGATCAAGACCATCAGTGTCTGTTCAGGAATCGGTCTCAGGATGTGAATGGAGGAAACGTGTGTGCAGTAATTCAGTCTTATTATTTTAAATGACAGTAAGATCATGTCAGACTTCACGATAACAGGGCCTATAATTACAATTTCAGATGCCGATATTTGGCACATATTAACAATATTTACACCACAATACCCTCTCTAGAACCTCGGCCAGCCTAATGACACGCCATTCACGGCTGCACTCCCTGATGAAATGCAAATTAGAAAAGACCCCATCCGTCCATCTTTTCCTCCAAATGGCGCCATGTCGGGTGTCTGATTGAACCATAATTGCGGCTATTTGGCTTAAGATTCACTTGTCTGGCTGGCAGACAAGTAATTAAGATTGGTAGGAGTGCAGTGACTTTACCAGACCCATCTGTGGACACGTGTTCCCATCACAATCAGCCAATCTGCTCGACAGAATCACTCATTCATCATAGCAAAGATATAGGCCTACATTTCACACATGTATCTATCATATGTCTGTTGAACAGCGAGGGGGTGTACCCATGATAGACTATTCAGACAAGCTTTTAAAATATAGTAATATTTATAAATGAAAGAAATATAATTTAGGACCCATTTCTAGCCATTTAAGTTGATTTGCTCTTTGAAAGCAAGGACTCTTTCACCCTATTCTGTATTCTAAATTGTCTGTTTCCATGGAATCGTTCCATGGAAGTGTATCTTGAAGTGTATCTTCAAGCACCAGTAAGAATGCAAATGACCCCTAATCATATCCTGTAAGTGAAACAAATAGACTGCAGTACTGGACTTTACACGCACTCATAGATGGAACAGAAGCAGTGAGTAGGTTTGGGGTTAGACAGTAAGTAAAACATATAGAAATACTTTATTTTAATAGAACTGATGATAGAATTAGACACTTGCAGGAGTGTGAGAGAGCAGGTGTGCATCAGGTCCAATCTAGAAGCCTATTACGATTGCATTAAACAGTCATAAATACATTTTTCATACTATAACACTTTCGCAGACGAAAAATCACAAACAATTCTTGCTTTAAGACAAAAAGACACCAAACCTTTTTGCTAAGAGTGCATGCAGATGCCTTTAAATGGTCAAACAAAGCACAATGTGTTCATCCACAGCTTACCACAAAGCTAAATTTTAGACCAGAGAACTACATTTCAGACCACTATCTGAGAACACTGTAAAAAACAACAACAACCCCCCCCCCAAATATATTTATATACACATACACACACACATATATTATACCATTAAGTCATACACAGCTACAAGTGTGAACTACCAAGTAATGACAGCCTTTTTAGTATTTTTTTTAAGAAAGTATAACATTGCCACCGGTTTGTTTATGTTTATTATTGCTTGGCTACAACCCAGAAACGTACTGGTTGACACCCCAAGTACAGTGTTTTCTCACATCATGGATTTAACTAGAATCTTTATCACATAATCTTGCAGCCAGTGTGAAGATGACAATAGCACAACTATATTCGCAGCATCTCATGCAGAGTAGCAAACCATGAACACATGAGATTGAGGATATCACACAGTTCATGCTTTACAGAAAGCGTCTGAAGAGTCTGAGCAAGAAAGAATAAACAGGTTTGAGAATAAAGAACCACTATTTATAGAGCTCTTTTATGAGTTGCCTCAAGATGTATGGATGTCTGGGCTGACTCCAGTGAAGGGTCGTTTCACCCTCATTTTGTGGTTCAGTCTTCTAGCTTATGAAAAGTCCACAGCTCTAATATGCCACAGACAACACACAGCCACATGATGATAACCAGGAGGATGGTTACAAAATCTGTAGCAGATATCATCACTTCGGAGAGAGCTGGAGGCTTTTGTGTGGAGCTGATGAAGCTGAGCAGAACCCCCGAAGCCACTTTCAGCACTTCATTAATCAAGCCTTAAACAGCTGCGGGCCCCTCCACCTCTACAACTGGAACTGGTGGGGGGGGGTTTGCTGCTGATCCCAGACCAGTCTTGCTGTTATGGCACATAAGCTGATGCTGCATTGCTGTGCAATGTCTTATTGGGTTTGAATCATTATGTACATTATTATCTTAGTATATGCAATTGTCTACCATGTTCAATATCGTGCAATTTTCTATTCGGGTGCTAAAACATTACCATTATGAACAATATCTTATTCTGTGCAATAGTCTTACCATGTGCAGTATGATGTGAGGTTTTCTAAAGGGGTGCTGAATCATTTAATTATATACAAGATCTTATTATTATGTGCAACAATCGTACCATGTGACTATCACCACTTATGTCAACATTACTTATATACTACTGATCTTTTTTGGTGCAATAATGTACGCCTAGCCACCATTTGTGCTATTAGTAATTCACTAATCTATAGTATTTATACCCAGCATTTGTGTATATACCACAGTGTATTTCATACGGAGTTTTCTTCTACAGAGATTTTATTGGATTTATTTCGACTTTATATTTCATACTGTTCTTGCCTCTGTGTCTCTGTGTGTCTGTGCAGTCATACCATAAGCAATTTCCTCCAGGATCAATAAAATGTTCAGATTCTGTTTCTGACGTTTGGGCCTTGGATTGTGAGTAACCTGATCCTGCAACAGTGGGAAGGAATAGTTAAAACAATTGAATGTTTTCCAAAAGTGTGCATGATTTACTTAAATATGAAAAAAAAACCAAACAAAAAAAACATTTCTATCGTTCAAAAACATTCATCTTTGGCTGATATAGCTAACAATTTTTGTATTTCATGGTGAAGACACACTCCAGAGAAAGGATTTCACATTTTTATCTTTATTCTTTAACCCAGAAACAATATGCACTGTTAGTATAAGATGTTTTTCAAGCTACTTAATAGTAAATGGTCCAGCATAAATCCAAATACGGATCCTTCAAAATGCACTAGGAGTGACAGTTTAATGAATGTTGGTATACTAGGAGACATGTTTTGTTCTAAATGTACAGAAAATGTGATTTTGACAGAAAAAAAAAAGGATGTGAAAATTGCTGCTAGTTAAAAGGAAATAGACAAAGATGGATTTCTGCATTTTTAGAGATATAAGACACACCATGGTTGTGCTCAGTGTGGACAGAGCTTTTTTAAAGTTACATAATTTTGGAAAATATAGTTAGAAACAAGTGACTTGACTTGACTTGAGTTTTGCCACTTTAATGATTACAGTTTAGGAAAATAATTTATCTGAGTATATTTGAAACCACGATGGACATGATCAAAATCATGTTTGCCTGGTTTTGGACAAAAGTACAAGATGTTTTATGTTTTAAGATAACTGCTAATACTGTTTGCCAGTTAGCATCACATGGAAAGATGGGGCTCTCCTGTCCACCCAGGGCGAGCCAGTTAAGCTCTCTTAGACTCCCAGTGACAGGTAATTGTAGCATTGTGCTGATGATAATGACCGTACTTGTTAACCTCACTAGCCTAGTAGCACTGGTGCAAAACCACATCCATTCAGAGCTCCAGCTCATTCAAAATGCTGCTGCCAGAAGTCTAACCAAAACCAAGAAAAGAGATCACATCACTCCGGTCCTCTGTGCTCTCAGTTCAGCACAGAATTGAAATCAAAGCATTACTCATCGTGTACAAATCACTCAGTGGTTTGGGTCCTGAATACATCTCCGGTGTGTTTGAAGTATATATTCCTGGTTGGTCTATTAGAGCTGTAGGAGCTGCTCAGCTAGTGGTGAAAAGAGCTGAAACATGCTGAAATGGCGTTTAGTCACTATACAGCGCACTGCTGGAACCAACATCAGTATCAGATCTGCACCATCTGTAGCCTTGGCAGAGCAGATTTTTTGCACCTTCTTTAATTGATTTTCTATGTCATCTTTTATTTCTTTTTATTTCTTTTTTTTTTTTTTCATTTTTTATTCTATTCCTGTCAAGCACATTGAATGACTTTTGTGTATGATATTGGGATATAGAAATTAACTTGACTTGACTACATTCAGAGTGGTGTGGGGTGGAAACTGTAAATTTGTTTTTTTTTTTTTTCACCAAATGATTCCTTTAAACTGTGCATTTCTGTTCATATCTACCCCCCACCCCCACCCCTTCCTCCTATAATGATTATTATTCAGTAGGATGACCACGCTAATGCATGGTGACCGACCCTGCAACAGCCTATTTCCTCTGAAATCTGAAATCCTGGAACTATCGACGTCATCTCATTATTTGAGGCAGCCACTGCTTTACAACCCACGTGTGTGCTCCAATGCTCAATTTCACACCAATCAATAAAGAATCAAGCAAATGTTGGATCAGTAGATTCCGATTGAGCCAGGATTACTGGGCTTTTGTGTTGTCCTCAGCGAGAGAGCAACAGCAAGGCCATGTTCTAAAGCTCTCATGGATCATTAATTGCTTCTTTTAGGCCTTTGGTTTATTTGTCAGGATTTATTGCTCCGCGCGGATGGATAGCTCCTCTGTGCCGGCAGTTTTATAAAAGCCCATTCTCGAAGTGTTGGAGCTACCCAAATATTTATTCTGCCTGGACCAAGCCGAACATCTCAGTGTGTCTTACTTCCTTTGCCAAACACTCAGAAGGCCCCTCGTGTTTAAAAAGGTTAGCCCTGCTCATTCTGTTTATAATAGAGGTGCATAGCAGTGAGGATCCAAGCATGTCCATGAAAAAAATCTTTAGGACCTTTGTGAATTGTATGTTAATCAAAACTGATCAGGCCAAATCACTTTTGCTGTACAAGGGAAGCAAGAAACGTTCTTGCTGTACATTAATGTTACAGCATTTTACTCAGATATAATGTTGGTCCATTTGGCTCATTTAAACCCTTTGAAAACCCTGAACACTCTCAAAAACGGAGTCGTTTTAGAGAGAGCCTTTGCACCAGTGCTAGAGATCCACCTTCCTGCTGAGTTTAGCTCCAACGCCATCTGATTGTTTTCCATCCATGATTAGCTGGATCAGACTGGGAACAATTAGAGTGGATGGGGGGGTCTTCATAAGATTTTTTAAAGGCACTGGTTAAACACAGAAGCTTGCCACCTATAATTCTTTAAAGAACCCTTTATAAAATTGTTCTAAAAAGTTGACTCTTATAGTCTTACGTGGACATAGCACACAGTGTGAACAGTGTGAAATTCTTTCCCTGCATTTAATCCATTCACTAAGTGAAGCAGTGGGCAGCCAGCGATGCAGAGCCCGGGGAGCAGGGTACCTCAGTGGTGCCACTAGCAGTCCTGGGATTCAAATCTACAACCTTCTGAAAGGCAACTCCCTAACCACCAGGCCACCAGCTGACTTCATTCGTTATAACAGTAATAGACCTGAAAAGGGTATTGCCATAAGCCACAGAACTGTTTTTGCTAAGAATGTATTACATATAGCTCCAGTTTCCTCCCACAATGAACTGGAGATGCTAAATTGCCCCTGCCCGGTGTATCTGCCCAGCAACGGATTGGCAACCTGTCCAGGGTATTTTTCTGCCATTCACCCTGGGACAGGCCTGGGACGGGCTCCAGCATCCCCTGCAACCCTGGTTAACAGCTCAGAAAAGAAATTCATGAAGGAGTGAATAAATGAATAATTTAACAAATGAACGAATGAATGAATTCATGTACCTCATGGGAAATATTACAAAGGTACTTTATTATGTATTTGTTTGTTGTGTGTCTTCTCTATTGCAAATGACCCCCCATGTCATATCAGAACCCACGTTTGGCCTGTCGATGCGGCCAATGAGAGCCATACTGAACTTTTAATAGAACAATCATATGAGAGTCTCACTGAGACGCAGGCGTAGCAGACCAGCGTCAGTTCTGAGAAAACACTTTGTGTTCTCATTGCACAATGTGTTCTAGCATGTTTCCATAACACACTTCAAAGCATTTTTTGCCACTGCTTTACAGCGCAAGGGCTTTACAAGTGCATCTCTCATGCTCGGCGTCAACAGAAGGGACGAGCGGCCATTTCACGCGTCATTACTGCGGCAAACAAACAGCAGCAGCAGCAGCGGCCTGCTTAAACAGAACAACAGATCAACACATCACAGAACAGACATGTGAGAAATGTTTTTGTTCCCGTCTCCCCTCCCCCCACGCTACAAAACCCAAGCCGAGCTTCCTCAGGCTGCTGTCAGAGGAGCGTATTAGATTGCGTCCTGAGGCGCTGCACCTGGGTGCTGCTGACGCAACCAGCAGCCACCCCGGCAATATTTATGGTCACTTCAGGGTGACCACAGATGTCTGAACATCTCCGGCATTTTGTCTGGGACATTTAGCCAAACAGTTACTTGCTTTCGGAGTTGGCTGGGCTTTCTGTTTTCCTCAGTGCGCACACAGGTCTATTTTAATATCTTGTCAGGATGTGGGGGTCATGTCCTATTGGTATTACATAAATGTGAGTACCTGTTTTTGATAATAATAACACAAATAATGGATTCTATTAAAATGCAAACGTATATGAAATGTGTCATATATGTAATAATGATATGTTCATACATGTAACACTCTGTCCTAATTACTTATAGATAAGCACCTGTATGTAATTATGTGTCTTGTACATCTTTATACAGACATATACAAATATATACACATAAATACATATGCACTGTATGGACAAACGTATTGGACCATACCTGTTTTTCAGGGTTTGGGCTAGGCCCCATACTTCCAGTGAAGAGCAATCTTAATGCTTCAGCAGACCAAGACATTTTGAACAACGCCATGCTTCCAACTTTGTTTTCTATTCCAGCATGACTGTGTCCCAGTGCACAAAGCAAGGTCCATAAAGGCATGGTTGGATGAGTTCAGTGTGGAAGAACTTGACTGACCCACACAGAGTCCTGACCTCAACCCCATCCAACACCTTTGGGGTGAAATGGAATGGAGATTGTGAGCCAGGATTTCTTGTCCAACATCAGTACCTCAATGTAGTAATTATATGCCCTGTAGCTAAAAAACAAAAGAGCTACTCTCCAAAGAGCTACTGGAATAAATGAAATGCCACTGAAAGTGTTGTCCACCCAGGGGCAGTGGCTCACCTTCCTTCTCAGACAAAATCTCACAGCCCCCCCAGTCTGTTTCTTACCACAAAGGAAAACTATGAAAAATGTATAGGCCTACATATCAACATTATTGATAATACTGATCCATGGCCATTCTCTCTTGCCTTGTCTTATCATGTCTCATTCTGTAATCAGATACACTGGAGCTTTGTATTTCTGTGTATTCTGCCTCAGATCCGATTTTATTACAGTTTCCAGACATTTGCTGTAATTTGTAAAGACAGAATTCTGATGAATGTGGGTTATTGAAGTGATTTATGGAAACCCTGACTTTATTTTCCTTTACCGGCGTTTCCTGGGATCACCGTGTTTTATTGCTGACCTCTTTTATTTAAAAGGTAATTTGTTAAAGACAGCTGTGGCAGGCTAAGAGCCTCTGCCATGTGAAAAATCCCCCCCAGCTGATGTTTCTCCCCAGGTTCTAGGCAGTTCCTTCAAATGTTCCAACCTGCAACATGAATAATGAAAACAAAGTTTTTCCCCCCTATCGAACTGGTGTCCAGCATTGAACTCCAGGAGAATTTCAAACACAAGCTGTGTGAACCCTCACCCTTCTGTTTAGCACCTCAGTGACTGGTCCTCACCATTTTCACTTGGGGGGGAATTCCCAGTGCCATCTTAAGGCCTGTTCCATTACTGTACTAGCATAAGTGAAGTTTATTAGAGGGGTGAGAGATTGGGTTCATAAAACTGTAGACTTCAGTCGCAGAATCTAGCCAGAAATCAATGTGATCAACATTCCTCCAAGGCATTGGTGCAACATTCAAGAGAGGCTCTGTTTATTGGACAACAAAGAATAAATGAATAGGACTGCATCCAGCGCAATCAATTAATTGCATTGACAATAAACTACACAACAGTGTAAATGCAATACAATAGAGATACAGAGCCAAACAGCATCAGACACACAGTGAAGTGCACAATAATGTGAGCAAAAGAGTACAGACCTAAGTGGATTAACTGTGTAAATTATACGTTAATCATAGCAACCGTAAAGCTTAGTGTAGCCTAGCCCACAGATAGCAGCTAATGACATAAAATACCAGCAGTCTAATGAACAGTCCTTGAGCGGTACATGTGGTCAGTCCGGAGAAAGAGGATGTCATGTAATCTTTTCCTTCAGGTCTATAGAGTTTACCTTCCAGAATATGAAGAACTTGCCAAACCTGGTTCTTTGTGATAACAAGTGAGTTTTGAGACTTGTGGGCTCCTAACAGTTCCATTTTTGCCCAGGTTCTGAAGTAGGAAAACATGACCATGTTCTTTCCTCCTCTCTCTCCAAATGAATCCATCTCTTCTTGATTGAAGTTTATGGAGGAAGGTGGGCCCCGAGGCTCCTTCAGGCGCTGTATATCAACCTGGGGCCATAAACGCCGCTGGCAGGGTTTCCCAGGACACAGGCAGGTGTTTCTTGCTCTCCTTGTGCAGTTGAACCTGTGGTTCAAGGTCGAGGTCAGATCCAATATTTGTTAAAGCATGGGAAGCCTGCTGGAAAGCTGAGAACAATATGTTTTATAACACTGCCTTGGTACTTCCAGGGTTTGTCTCTTATTGAGGTTTTAGTCCAGGGATCACTATGTCCTCACAAAATGTTTTAAATTTTTATTCACTTTTTTGGTACGCCAGAATCTGTGTCCAACAGTTAGTGGAAACCAGTGCATTTTAGCAATAACAATGATTGTAGACTGATAATCGATCAGTTTCTTCTTGGGAAACTGTCTTCAGTTCCTTATGGTTAAAGTCCTTCATAAAATTTCGAGGGGATTCAAGGAGATTGTTTGGGCCTAGTCTCGTGGGCCAGACGTGATCTTAACCTGAGAACGTCTGTTGACAATCAGAAGTAATTTTGGTCCACATAGTGAGACAGACAACAAGTTTGTTGTTAGCCCATGGTGGTACGGTGGTGTGCCCAGTCTTACCCCTAAAGCGCTGGATGCAGGTTTTCATTCCAATCAAGCAGAAACACACATTAACAGCTGTTTCTAAAGACTGTAACCAATTGATTAAACAAGTAGAATCAGGTGTGCTGCGGCTCGCTTGGAATAAAAAACATGCAGCCGCGCCAGTCCTCTGGGAATATGAACAGACTCCCCCTGATGTAATATAAGTTACCATGGCTGGAAAGTTCCCCCCAAAAAACACCACATAAACATAACACATGTGTGGACATTTCACCGCAGTCCGGCACCGAAAGTTTAACAGTTTGTCCCCAGACGTGTATTCTCAGTACACGACCAGCCTCACTATGGCCTCTGTAAACTAGGCTATTCAAGCACATTTTCACATTGTTTTTAGAAAGCAGTCTTCTGTGTTTGGGGTCATTGTCTTGTTTCAAAATCTGTGTTCTCCATTTTCCTGGCCGATGAGATTAAATTCTCCTGGAAAGTCTCCTGGAATATTACTCCATTCATTTTTCCTTCAATCATACATAACATCCCTGTGCTGTTTACAATTAAGCATTATCCTATGATGCTCCCACCTTCGTACTTCTTTGTGTTAATGGAGTCACACAACTCTTCTTTCTCCAAACCTGATGAGCTAAATTGTACATTTTACTTATACTTATATACACAGCCATGGAAAAAAGACCACTTTTCCCTTTTTTTCTGTTCACTGTTTGTACAATTTGTCAGTGTGTGTGTGTGTGTGTGTGTGTGTGTGTGTGTGTGTGTGTGTAAAATGCACAGGTTGCTATTCTTTTATGAACTACTGCAGTGTGAATGTAAAAAATAAGAAAGGCCTCCATATGTGTTGTGAGTGCAGTAGTGTGTGTAGAGCAGCTTTTCTATGGTCTGTATTCCAGCAGCTTCACTCCTGATTCAGTTTACTGATGGATGAAACAGAGTCACACATGCACACACTCTGCTCTTAACGTCACTATTTTAATTGTTGCAATTGTAAAATAATGTAAGAGTGTTGTGTAGTTTAACATTTCCAAGGTATAATAAATTATTTATAGGTAATATTTTTTAATTTTCCCCAAACTTTTTTTTTTGTTTGGAATTTTAAATTAATTGTGGTCAGTTGTGTGTAAAACAATAGTGACCTGCACATTTTACAGAGACACACCACTACAAATTACAAAAGCAATAACCAGAAAAAAAAAGATGCAGTCTCTTATTTTTTCCAGAGCTGTATGGTACAGAGCTGTCCACACAGCCAGGACAGGTTTGATCAAACCTTATTCATATCACTTTATTTGCACTGTTCTGTATGTTGCACGTCTTATGTCTGCTGCACCGTGCGTACAACCTGAGCTTCGCCATTTCACCTCTTTGTGTACTTTGTATATGGTTGAGATGACAAAGTTCACTTTGACATGACTTTGACTTTGACTCTGAATTATTGCAAAAAAAAGTTTTATTTTATTTTTCTCTGACTAGAACATATTGCTCCAAAACAGATATGCCTAAGTGCTCATGAGCAAATTTTAGACAAGCATCTCTGTGCTTCCTTTTCAGCAGACGAGTCTGGCGTGGAGTGTAGAAACAAAGAAGATTGTGGCGCTATTCATTCCTTATTGTTCTCTGTGCTACTTTGGTTCTCGCTCCTGTAATTCTTTCGGAGTGACAGTAGTCTTCTATCTTACTTTCCTTGTCAGTAGAATGAGGAAAACTATTGTTACACAACGCACCTGTCTCGCGAAGAATAGTCAAGGGTCCACGAACTTTACACTTGTATATTATCAAACGCATTGCACTGACAGGGATATATTTCTTTGCTAGGACTCTGGAGCTTTTTCCATTCGCGTGTTGTATAAAAACATTGGCCCCAAGAACTTGAGGAAGCTCCTTCAAAACAAATGTGACTTGAAATAATAAATTAAAGCACTTTAAAGATGAAGTATTTCCACAAAAACTGAATTTCTCATTGAGTTGAATGGGAATTTTTTTTTCCAATGATCTGGAAAGCTTGTCCCGGTACACAAAAAAATGCATCTGTATGTGGAGCATGCCAGTTAAATGCTTTTGCTAGGACTGTACATTCATGCCAAGAACCATTTGGGACCTGTGTTTTTGAGTACGATCGGCTCTTCAGGAAAAACAGTGAGGACGATCATGGGATAGATGTGTTTAAAGGATGTGTCTAGGCTTTGAGTTCGGCCTCCATTTTTCTCCCAGAGCATATGGGTTTAAGACAGGTCTTTTGTTCATGTCAAAATATCTGGCAAAGCAATTTCCCCCTGGCTTCCAAGCAGTGATGCTAGAATGACCTCTGTGTGACGTTCGCTGTCTTCTCACAGAAACCAGCCGCAGCAGAGGGGGATCTTGCTTGTGCTCATCTGCCTCCGTTGCTCTTTGTCCTCGATTTCACCCAGACAAAACGGCTAGGAAATTAGATTCATGTCACAAACATTGCATTAAAAATAAAAAAATAAAAAAATAAAAAAGCGTCCACGACAGGCCATCCCAGAGAGCAGTGCTTCATTATTCACTAGCCAATGAACTCTGCAGGACCTTCTTGTGGTGTGTGTATGTGGGTGTGTGTGTGTGTGTGTGCATGCGCTGCAGGAAGCAGATGAATAATTCACTACCTACTTTTAAGGAAGCATTTATACCATCTCAAGAGTGGTGCTCAGTTCAGGGTGCTTTGCTCTAACTTCTCTTCGCCCTACCTCCCCCTTATCTAAAATGAGTCTAAGCACTTTCTTTTTTGTAAAGGTTTGATATATTCTGAAGTGATAAATCAAATTTACACATTTTTCCCCTTACCTCAAAGGCAGTCAGCAAAAACACGTGTTTTTATCATTTTGAATGGGAACTACAAGGCTACTATCTACAATGTGGCCCAAAGTAATCGGACGCCTGACCTTTACACTTATGTGAATCCAATGGACCTTCCATTCCAAAACCGTGGGAGCTGCAGCCCCCACCTCACCTATTCTGGTAAGTATATGTTTTCCTGGCATCCACCAAACCCAGACTGATCCACCAGTCTGTGAACTAGTGACGCGTGATTCATCATTCCAGAGAACACATTTCCACTGCTGCAGAGTCCGGTGGTGCCAAGCACAACTTGAGTCGCAGTTTGGCATTGAGCAAAGTGATCTTAGGCTTGCGTGCAGCTACTCGGTCATGGAAACCCGTTTCATGAAGCTCCTGATGCACAGTTCTTGTGCTGATGTCGCTTCTAGAGGTAGTGTGGAACTCAGTACTCGGTTCTGTGAGTTTGCATAGTCTACTGCTTCGTGGCTGAGCTGCTGTTGTTCCTAGATGATTCACAAGGATACCGTTTAGAGTGAACTAGGGCAGATTTAGAAAGGCAAAAAGCTCACAGATTGACTTGTGGCAAACGTGGCATCCTATCACTATGAAACACAATGTTCCTAGAATGTGCTTAACCCTACCTTAATTTGCCCCTGAAAATACACCAAACCCTTTCATTTGAATTAAATGGCCATTCATTTGTGAAATTGACCCCTTAATTTGACCTTAAAATTAGATTTAAGGCATGAATGTGAAACCCCTTAATCTTAAATTTAAGTTAAGTCAAGGGGTTCTATTATTTAAGGGGCAGTTATCTATTATTTATTCAGTACCCCTTAATCAGCCTTAATCTCTGGACTTTTTCCCTTAAAGGGGACATATTATGCAAAACTCTCCCCTACTGTGACATCAGAATAGGGAAATTTGTGTAGAACCTATGGGAAATTAAGGTCAAAATGAAGGTAATTTTAAGAGGTAAAATTAAGGTGTTTAGTGTCATAGTGTATGACAATACTGCGCTGAAAGTCACTGAACTCTTCCTTTCATACAACCCATTCTACTGCCCAGTGTTTGTCTGTGGAGACTGAATGGCCATGTGCTTGATTTTAACACCTGTAAACAAAAGGTGTCATTGCAAAACCTTAACTCAGTAACTAGAGCGTTGTCCACAGACGTTCAGCCATATAGGGCATCTAAAAAAATTAAACTTAATGACCATACATTAGAACTGTGCTTGTCTCAGCCAGACCTCAGCCTGACATCCAGTAATGTTTCCAAGAAACGCCTACTTTGACCAGAAAAGGACATTTGATTGACATACACAATAAGCAGTCACTGACCACTGTTTTAGCATAATGTGTAGGGGCTACCACCAAAACAAGCCTGCAGCCAACAAAGTGGTATGCAAGCTGGAAAAAATTATAATGGTCATGATATCTTAAGATGCTATGCCATGAGTAACTCACTTTCCAGTGAATATACACTACATGAACAAAAGTATTAGGATTCCTTACCATTATACCAACAGGGACTTTAAGGACATTGTATTCAAATACATAGGCATTAATGTGGAGTTGGTCCCCCTTTGCAGCTATAACAGCTTCCACTTTTCTTGGAGGGCTTCACACAAGATTTTTTAATTTCTGTGGCAATTTGTGCCCATTCACTCTGTAGAACATTTCTAAGGTCAGGCACTGATATTGGATGAGAAGGTCTCGCTCGCAGTCTCTGTTCCAGTTCATCTCAAAGGTGTTGGATGGGGTTGAGGTCAGGGTTCTATGTGGGCCAGTCAAGTTCTTCCACACTGAACTCATCCAGCCACGTCTTTATGGAGCTTGCTTTGTGCACTGGGGCACAGTCGTGCTGGAATAGAAAAGGCTCTTCCCCAAACTGTGTCCACAAAGTTGGAAGCATGGTGTTGTCTAAATGTCTTGGTATGATGGAGCATTAAGATTGTCCTTCACTAGAAGCGAGGGGCCTAGCCCAAACCCTGAAAAACAGGTGTGTCCCAATACTTTTGTCCATATAGTGTACCTGGATCCTAAAGGCTCAGTCCAAGCAAGCAAAGCTGGCAACTGTATACTACTTGCAGCATGGAAGCAAATCCATAGCTATGCAGATGTGTGGGTGGAATATCTGGGGCTGAGCATGGAGGAAACTGCACACCTAAAAAGTGACCATACACCGCACAACACACAAAACACTTTGTCTCATTGGCTGCACTTTGAAATGGTCAACATCAAACTGGGTCAAAGTCGAACACATTCAGTGTTTGAAGTTTGTTTCTATAGTTTTGCAAGAAAGCTATAAGGCTATAATATCTAATAAGCATTCAAAAGTAATTGGGCACCTGACCATTACATATATGTGAGTGCAATGGATATCCCATTCCAAAACCATGGCCATTAATATGGAGTTGCAGGGCATTTTCAGAAGACTTTGCATGGTCTAAAGTGGTAAAGTGGCATTTGGCAGACGTCCTGATCCAGAGCGAAAAAAGTGTTCATACATCACACAAAACACTTTGCTCCACTTGAATGAACTCTGAGTGCAGCGTCTGGGTGGCAAAACGGTAAGTGCGAGTGGCGTGCGACACTCCCTTAAAGACAACAACAGCATCGCCAGTGCCAAGCAGTTTTGCTGATTATCATCTGAAAGCTCTCTAAGCCATTTCACACTTTCGTCAAACCACAACTAGACGTTAAGGAATCTGAAATTGGTGTACCTGACATGGAACAGACAAAAGACACAAGATGATGTCTGTAACTCAGACTAAACAGCCCTCTCAGACACATGCCTGTTTGATATGTAATACTACTTTCTAAAGTTTACTTAGTAAAAAGTTCAAAAGTTCTGTCTCTTTTGCCTCATTAAAATGCTCTGACAGCAGGCTTTAGATGCTTTCTCGGCTTTACCTTGAGAGCAAACACTCTCAGCCAAACACATTTGAAAAGGGATTAGCATAAAGTTGAAGGCGTGAAAAACACAGCTTTACTTTAATTAAGCTCATTTTAAAACTCTACGTATTTCACCCAGGGCCTTTTGTTGGGAAAGCAGTAGGGCTATTCAAGCAGGGGGCCAGAGTGGCTAATAAGCCGAATACATCTGCATGCATTTCCGAAAAGGCCCGCTCCCAGAAGCGGGGCTTACACGCAGGATCAGCGCTGGAGCAGGACGATAATTCCACATCATCCCCTCCGAGCTTTGAAGTTGAGTTCCCCTTCACTTGTTTCGCCTGCATTAGTGCTGTTTCAGTGAAGCAAAGCCACCCAAATTACACTTCTGAGTGGCCAACACCTGGGTAGCACCTCCCTCCTTCATACTAATTGGTCCATGGAGTAAAGCATAAGCTGTATCTGACCCCCCCTTGGGGCCTCGGCAGCCAATCGGAAGGCTTCTCCTCCGGGCTATGTGCACAGGCAAAGATGGCACTTTATCTTTCTCTTTCTGCACCATTGGCACCAATTACCACAACATGGGCCCCCATTGAGCCAGCAGGGTGTGAATTTACATGCCATCAGCTTTGAAGTATGTTGAAGATAAAACTGGTGGAAGCTATGGAACGAGATAGCTAAGGTCACTAAAAAAGGATGGCAAAGGTATGTATACTTATAATAACCTGCATGGTATAGGGGTTGCACAGCTATTCATTTTGACTTGCTGACTGTTACCACAATAATAATAAAGTGTTCTTGTATCCCAGTCGCCACTGAGGTGTATTTTGTTAGCAGCTTGCTACCAGGCACTACCAGTTGTGTTCTGAGGTGTGATTAATGAAATGATGAATTTTAGGAGGGGATTTTGTGGCTTGCCATGCCTCCTTTTATGAGTCCGGCAGGGAACCAACAATGGTGCATCATTCTAGATCCTAGCTTTTTTTATTAGTAGCAAGCATGTCATTCATGCACAGCAAGCAGAAAAGAAATTGTTTCTGGACTGAAAACCCAAGTAAACAACCCTCAAATCTGCCAGTCAGTACACTGTGCAAGTTTGTTTTGCTTGAGGTAAATGCTCTGTAATTGGTTGAGCTGCGGTTAGTCAAATAATGCTTTCCTGTCAAAGCAGATGGGTTTTAAAACCTATGAGACTGTATTTCAGTGTGGTTTTATACAGCATCACATGTTGTAATCTAAGTAAATTACTTTGGATTTGTGTTTAGCAGCAAATCTGTTTTCAGAACCTTCCTTCTGGGTATACACCGCTGTTGTTTCTGCTGCTGTATTTTAGGCATTGACCTAGTCCACTCCTGGTAGTTGACTTATTCATTGACTAGTTTATGCATACTATGAACTATGAACTATGAAAACTATGTCTTTCACACATTCAAATAACAAAAGTGCTTCTTTAAAGAACCATCCACTGAAATGTTCTTAAGAAAATCAAAAGTGGCCCCAAAACATCCCCCTTTTTGGCACTCTTATTTTTAAAAGTGAAGCTCAAAAACATTATTACACAGCTTCTGCTTGTTCATTAAGGCATAAAATTCACCTGGTTCATGTACAAGTGCACGAAATACAGCAATTGGTGACTTATGATAGCACACAAATGGACAATTGTTTGCCAAAAAACACACAATGGCCAAACAGGCCTTCCTCATGTAGCTGAACAGAATTGATTCACACACTGGGAAGCCATTTGCATGCCTATTAAACAAAAGCCTTGGTAAATCTCCCTAAATCCTTTCTCACACTTGCGCCAAATGGCACCATAAGAATTGCTCAAGCAAAATATTTACAGAGGCTGCTGGGCCTGAAAGTCAAATCAGCACATTTTGGGCCGAGGGGCTTGGGAGGGATGTTCGTCCATCTGCGCTCCCAGATAACCCAGCCCAAGATCCCAAACACGAACTGTGTCCAGAATCAATGAGTGATGATCAGTCTCCTACAAAATATTGCTGAATTTGAGGCAAATGGCAGGTGGAATGGTAAGTACCTTATAACTTCTGATTTCTGTATGACTTCTTTATTTTTCAGTGAAACATATATGAGTGTTTGAGCTTTCTAACAAGGCCTTGGATTTGGTGCCTTCATTGCCACTGAAGCTGATTACTGCAAGGGGTCTAATACAATACAATATATGCAATGCAAAAATGTGACAGTGTACATAATGGACAATAGACCTTCTATTAATTAACAAAGCTGATACAAATGTATTGTTTAATCACTAAAGTGTGCAAAGTACCAGCACTAATCAATAGCACACAGGGATGTTTTAGGGTGGGGCTGTTGCAAAACCAAGCACTATATAAGTGACTCACGTACAATCACATTATGCATTGTTTAATTTTGTGGATAATTTACACTATGTGTATAGGGGGCAGTTTATATTTAGGGGCAGCTGGTGGTCTGGTTGTTAGAGAATTGCCCCTGCAATCAGAAGGCTGTGAGTTTGAATCCCAGAACTGCGAGTGGCACCCCTGAGGAACACTTGAGCAAAGTACCGTCCCCACACACTGCTCCCCGGGCGCTGTGTTCCTCGCTGCCCGCCGCGATTAGGCATATTTGTCTATTTCTCATCATTATCGGTGTTATAAACTGACTAGAAACTGTATGAACTGTATAAACTTAAAGGTGGCAAACTTAAAGGTGACAAGACAGCATAATTCGTCAGAACACCCATGCTTGTGTGTCCATTGTCTTAAACTGCACCTTATAGATGGACTTAGTTCTATCATTGTTCTTGGTGAAGCAATGTCTGCAATGTTGATTACTCATTCACTCGTGCCAAAATTCATAACATTTTTAAAATACATTTGCAGCAAAAATGTGTGATTAATTTAGCTTAATTAATCAGAGAGCCTGTAATTAATTAGATGTATACATTTTTGATTTATACATCAGATTTATACATCACGTGACACCCATTTAAAAAAAAAAAAAAAAAAAAAAAAAAAAAATATATATATATATATATATATATATATATATAAAACGCCAGCCACACGACTTCATGGATGAATTCTCCTTTGTTACAGAGAGCCAGCCATGATATATAAAAATATAAGGAAGGCAGTAAAATACAGACAGAGGCAGAGTAGATTCTCCTTCTTGTGATTAGTGTTGGTTGTTCAGCTCAATGTACTTCCATGTTTAAGTTTCCAAGTGCTTTCTTAACATAGACTCAACAAACCTCAACTACTACATGTACCATTTCCACCGCACTGTAACATGTATACATTTTTATGCATTTTCACCACAACATGTGGGGAAAATCAACATTTACCAGAACCCCATCCCTATCCAAAACAAATAAAGACCTTTAAGTTAAGAATATCTCCTCAGCTAAGCAGGTACGGTCCAACAAAGCGCTGAAAATAAAATAATGTTCATTGTGGTGATGTTCACAGTAAAATTACATGTGCCAATTCATTAACTGCAGCAGAAATATTCAATTAGGTGCATCGAGCTGCAATGCAAATTGCTTTTGTTTCACCCATCTCCCTCCAATAAAGCAAAGCAGTAATTAATAAATTGCTTTAATTTCAGCCATGTTAATTAAATAATGTGAACTGATTGGCTCGGAGACTCATCTGGAGAGAAGCCCCCCCTCATTCAACCCCCTCTCCGGTCGAGTTCCTTTGTCTTAGTGCTTTTGATAGACCACAGTCATGGATTACATTAGCTCATTCATTACAGATGGATAGGGCTTTTTAAGCTGCTGATATCTTCGATGTGTGCCTCTTTAACAAAGCCCTCGGCCCAGCTGAGCCGCTCCCACATTAATCCTCACGACAACGACCGATCTGCAAACAGATTCTTTCCATTTCAGAGAGAGAGAGATAGAGACAGAGAGAGAGAGAGGCAATGCACAACCCAATCAGTCCTTTCCACCATCTTTGCTGTGTAAAGAACGGTGGCTCCAGCCGCCAACGTCACAACGTCCGTGTTTACCGACCTTTCTGCCACGCTGTTTGTTCGAAAAATTATCCCACTGTTGAGCAAACCGTTTAACGTCAACCCCATCACTTTATGGATGAGTTCTCCTTCGTTTCAGAGTGTGGGAGAAAACAGCAGCTGCTGAAAGCAATCATTTAAGGTTTTTAGCCTGACGCCCGTGAAGCAGGCCGTCTCCCTCCAGGCCACAGTGCGTTTTAAAACCATCACCGCTGCTTCATATTCAAATAGAGCTCATGCCAGGGCCCACTTTAAACCAGACCAGCTGTCCACTTCAGCTCGCGCAAGAGGCTTCATTGACCTCAGACCTGTACCTACAGTGCATCCTCACGCTGCGGGAGAACAAGGCTGGAGCCCTCTCCACGCAGACGCCCGAAGAAACGCCAGTGCAGATTTGTTTTGAGCTCTGGATTTGAAAGTGAAATCCGCCCCTCAAAAAACATCTTTGAGGCATTAGACATGCTAATAACAGTCACACCATTCAGGCTGGATTGGCGAGTCAGAGATTTGAAATTGCACGTAATTACTGCGACATGGGGCCCTTCAAAATGTTAATTTCATTTTAAAATGTGGGCCCATTTCAGCAGCTGAATCTCCAGTGCAGATTCAATAAATGGGAAGAAAGCCTTTGCCTTTGTGTAGACCCTGAAAGGTTAATAAACAGGCTGACCTGTGTGGGACTGATCCTTGACATTTTAGAGCTGAAAAGGAGAAAATTAAAGTATATTGCTGATAAGGAACACTTGCAAAATTATGCATGCAACCAACTGACATCTACGGTTTCAGTGCTTCATATATAATTTTTTTGGTGTACATGGGGAACATCAGTAGATCTGCCATGAGGCAAACACACAATTTCACAAATGTGAGCCAAATTCCCCTGACATTACTGGATTAAAAGTATGTTTCTGTGCCTGTGGTACCTGTGTTATATATAGAATAAGCACTTTAATCCAGTCTTTGCTGTATTTTTGTACTTGTGCGCTCTTTAATGTTTGTTTTTTTTTAGCTGTGCTGTTAAAGTATATTTCTGTGCCTGTGGAACCTGTGATATAAATAGAATAGGCACTTTAATCAAGTCTTTGTTGTATTGTTGTTAATTTGCTGTCTTTAATGTTTGTTTTTTGAGCTGTGCTGCAAGACATGTTTCCAATATAGGACTATAAACTTCAACTCAAATCTGAATCTGAATGAACCAACACAAACTCCCCTCACATATTCCATCACTGGACATGACTGAACCCACTGGCCCAATATGGTTAGCAAAACATCCCAGCATTCCTGAACCGCTGTGTGGGCCTGAGCGAATATTCCGGAATATCGGTGATGACAAGTTAATCCAGGCCTTACAGCAGATAAAGTCCATAAAGTCAACACCGGGCAGATAGCGATGGAGGGTACAATAGTTCCCACCCTCTGGACCAGCAACAGGATGGAACTTCGTCTGTTTTTCTTCTCAGCTTATCTCCGCACACCGCTCGGAATGCCTCGCCATGTTCGGCGCAGCGATTAATGAAGTCGCCCCTTTAGTGACTCAACCCGCTGGAGTCAGGCAGAAGGTTCCATCCCTTCTACTCATAAGTCAGGCAATCAGAACCAGATGTGTGCTGCGGTTGGGGTGTTAATATAACTGTCCGGATTGAAAAGAAGCTGGATGAGACGTGTCATATGAGTCAAGCTCCATTCCAGGACCCGATGTTCCCTCGTTTGTGTATCAAGCGTGACGAGCCATGGTTGATGGGTTGCGCTCGAAAGAAACGGCCTATTCATGCTCCCGAATATTGTGCAACATCGTGTTTAATCACATGGGCCATAAACTACCACAATCAACATTTTATTCGAAGTGCGGCATTCGAAAACATAATCAAATCTGACTGTAGTAACCTAACTCAATTAGAGCAAATTAAATCCAATCCATCAGGCCCGTTGGAAGAAATGGCTTTGCGAAACAATACCGACAGGATAACGCAAAAAAGCAAAGGCCTAAGGAAAGCAAAGCACACATTACTGATGTCTTCTCAGTCTGGCCTGTCCATTTCCAATCAGACCATTCATGCAGTGAGCGATGTCCACCACAGGCTTCAAAATGGCTATGAGCTCTGACATAAAGGTGCTTTAGAGGTCACGCGCTACAGAGCGAAAACCAGAGCTTCACCTTGAGCACTAAGTAATAAAGCAGCTCAGTGCGTGTCTTATGTCAACATCAAGAAAGAAAAAAGAGATCTGCTCCGTGCCGTGTGTGATACATGTCACCCGGCGCGCCGACGTGTCATGGAGGGGTCATTTAAACGAGTTAAGAATGATTCCAGGGAGCTAATTATGGGCTAGCTGGCGCTACATGACTGGTGACCTTCCAATTAAATTAAAGAAGAGGAGCCCGTGTCTTTCACTTAATTTGAAGGATGTCCCATAGCTGCTGGAAAGCCACGGCAAGGTTTCCGTGACCTCAGCGTCTTAATCTCAGACGTCCTGTCACACAAGTAAGCCACCGCTGACGCTAACTCCACAGAGGCAGCGCTGGGAGATATTTAAAAAAGCTCTGTGAAATATGATGAGGCTGCGGCGTGTCAGAGGATTCCTCATCCATGCCTTATAAATTGTGACGAGCCTGGCGCGGCATATCTGCAGATATAATACTCCCATAATGACGTTCTCACCTTGACTCATTCTTTACTCCTGACAGGGTAATAGAGGCTTCCATATGAAGCTGGAGTACGCCACATCACAGCCAATGACTTATGAAAGTAGAGTCAGAGGGAAAAGTCAGACGATACTCCCCCACAGTCGCACCTTTTCCATGTTGAAATAGCTTTATCTCCTCATTTGGAGTCTCGGTTTTGCAGATGCAAAGCAAGAAGCTGTGAAAATGTACCACATACGTTCCTCATAAAACGTGTTAGTATTAAAAAAGGTGATGGAACAATAACAGATTCCTTTTAAGTGCTATAGAGAACCATTTCTCCAAGAACTATATGTACACAACGGGCTCTCCATCAAGACTATACATAATAATAACAGTAGACCTAATAATACGAGCAATAGTTTTATTTTCTGTATCATAAATAAAATGGGCCACATAAAAGAAGTTTTTGACGAGCAAAATACCATTTCAGTAATTGTTTAGGTCATCATGGTTGTATATGCAATCACAGGCTTCTAAAGAACCCTTGAAAAATCTGCCTTTTAACGTGTATGTAGAACCATTTTAATACATTAACTACAAGAACAATATTTTACAGCTTTTCTACACACAGTCGTGTGTAAAAGCACTGGTTCAATTCAAGCTTGAAATGAAAATAAGTACTCATCCTCTGCAGAGAACACACTTCTGTACATTTACCGCTTATTTTGTATTGAGAAAAAATAAATAAATACAAAAACGTGATCTGTGCAAATGTTATACATTTTAAACATGTTAAACTCAGCAAAAATTAGAAATTGTGTACCAGAATGAGTAGGAATGGCGTATATTCTCTGTAGAGGATACGTAAACATGTTTTTACTTCAGCCTGCTGTTTTTTCAAGAGTAGGACTTTAGCAGAAGCCTGCCTGTCACTGAGAGGCCATCACTAGGTCAACAAAAACAGCCTTCTTTCACATCTGCACACACCCTTCTCTGCCTTTCCGCTCCTCCCCTATAGAAATACAGGGACACAGAAAACACAGAGGGGAAACCCTGATGAGAAACGAGGTGCTCTTTGATTGACAGGAGCTTAACTTGAAAGCTTCACTAAACAAAAAGGGAACATCTCCAACGTGGCCTTTGCCCGAAAGGGAAAAACAGCCCACGGTTATCTGACCTCTGCAAGCCTCCACGACTTCTCTTTTTTAAAATCAGCCACAGCTTACTTCATGATGTGAGCAGTAGATCAATAACCTCAACTGCAATAAGAATCTGGTGAAGAAGAGAGAACGGGAAGATCTCCTTGAAATGCTCAGATAGGTCTGGATGGAAATCCGTTGGGTGTCAGTTGGGCTTTAATGATCTAAGAACTGGGCGTGACGCGGCACCGTTAGCTTTGCTCTGACTTTGGCTTTCCCCTGCAGGTCATAAGAAGTGGGATAAAGCAGAGGTTCTAAATTCTGGCTTGCTGAGTCACATTGGAAGCTGGTGTAACAGTCACATATGACCACACACTTCAATTACATACTGCATTAAAGTGATAAGTTATTAAAAACTGAAGAAATATTTGACTGTTTTGTTGCTTAGCAGTCGTAGCCTACTCTTACTGAACTACGTTGCTTGTTAAAAGATCTTGCTTGTTGGCCTGTCTGTGCTCCGCCCTCCAATGTGCTATCGGTTTGCAAAGATTGCTAGCAAAAATCCCATTTGACCTAATGAAAAATATTGAAACCCCCCCCCCCCAGTTTGTTACATTTTCTAGTGATTGGGTATTTTGTGTTTGTGTGTGTGTGTGTATTTGAACCATGTTAGCAGGGTAGCAGCTTTACTTTCAGTCTGACTCAGTTGCACAGCATGAATTGTTGTAAAGGCACATTAATTGGAAAACATAACACATTTTCCCTCCTTACTGTGATGTATTTCCAAGAGAAAGAGTGAACCTCCTCATAAAATGATGTGATGTGCTTGCAATATGGAATATCAGCAGAAACAGATGGGGGGAAGTACATCAGTGTTATGTGTTGTCAGCAGAAAACTTCAGCAGAAAAATAGCCTCTATGAAAGTAACTATGAAAGTATTCTCATGCTGGCAGAGGATGTTTTGGCTCTGAACTGCCGTTAGTGGATACAGATAGACAAACATTACGCACTAAAGTATGTGAACAGAGCTGCCTGAGTAGCTGCGGTGTACGCACACATGTGGTGGTTAAAATCAAGTGCATTGCTTTCCTTAGAGGTACTTTGATCAAAGATGAGAAAATGAGGATGTTGTGTTTTAAGTGATATGGAAAGATGAATCAGGTTTAATTTGATGCGGGCAGAAAGAGGGAGAGATAGTGAGACAGGGAGAGAGAGACAGAGAGAGAGAGAGAGTCAGAGAGAGACAGAGAGAGAGAGAGAGAGTCAGAGAGAGACAGAGAAAAAGAGAGAGACAGAGACAGAGAGAGAGAGACAGAGACAGAGAGAGAGAGACTGAGAGAGAGTGACAGAGAGAAATAGAGAGAGAGAGAGAGAGAGAGACAGACAGTGAGAGAGAGAGACAGAGAGAGAGAGAGAGAGAGAGAGAGACTGAGAGAGAGTGACAGAGAGAAATAGAGAGAGAGAGGCAGAGAGAGAGGGACAGAGACAGACAGAGAGAGAGAGACTCAGAGGGAGAGAGAGTCAGAGAGGGAGACAGAGGGAGAGAGAGACTCAGAGAGAGAGAGAGGGAGAGTCAGAGAGCAAGACAGAGAGAGAGAGAGAGAGAGAGAGAGAGAGAGAGACTGAGAGAGAGGGATAGAGAGAAATAGAGAGAGAGAGACAGAGAGAGAGAGAGAGAGAGCGTGTCAGAGA
>JBBIGA010000040.1:7820050-7830349 GCA_037576975.1 Alestes dentex
AAAAAGCACTCTCAATAGTCTAAGATTGAATGAGCGGTTTTGTGAATAAATGATTCAATACGCACACATAATTTTGCAGTGCTGCTATCAACCAAACTTAGATTCTATGTCATTGCTTATTTAACATGATGTTCCAGCTTGGATAGGTTTGACTGCAGACACCCAAATAACATCAACCAACAAAGCTCAATGCAAAAGAGAAAGAAAAAAGATCTCCACTCGTTTTGCTTCTTCTCTGACGTGATTCCAGCGGGAATCAGCACACGGCTGTGAGCAGAGCATGTGGCTGTGGTCACATGCTCATCTATGAGCCGACCCGGGGACCACCATGCCTGCTCCCCCCACAGCGGACCACCTCTGAAAGCATATGCAGGGTCATGGCTAGGTGTAAAAAGACAACAGGGCTGTGGTGTGTGGGAGAACAAATTAGAGGCCTCACTCACACCCAGCACTCTAATCCTGCTTTTCATCTGCTGGGTTTGGTGGGACAACTGGTACATGACGTCTTTTAAAACGCCTAAATACTAAGTAAACCCTTCTTTACTTGGGTCACTTAATGTGGTGAAACAAGCCAATGTGTTGCTGGGGTTTTGTGAGTCACGCTTTGGCTCTGAATGCAAAATCTTTTTATTTTTTCCCTCAAAGCTGCTGCGAAGGGCAAAACATAGAACTGGACCAGGACCATACAGTTTCTAGACTACTGTGTGAAAGGTTGAGTCATATATCTGTTCTCAGTACATTACTGGAAATAATTCTGAATTGTGCCATGTTGACGTCTCCATGCTCCGCCCACATATGCGCTCTTTTATAGTTCCTGCCATGGTTTGGCAGAACCCAGGCAAAAAATCCCATTTGAGGTAATGTAGGTAAAGCTAATGTTAGAATGGAGGAAAACTCGTTCTAACACTGATTGCCATTTCCAGTCTCCATGTGATTTGATGGCAGAGCATTTTTAACTAAAAACTGAACATTATGTACAACCTCAAAAGAAATACAGAAGCAGAAAAACGTAAATAATTTAAGTATTTTGTAAAAACTGAGCTGTGCGCTACAATTTGTAACAGTGGCTCATTAGGAATGAATTTCTGGGAAAATATGAAATGTCAGATTTAAAATTTCATGAAGCGCCGAATCAGAATCGTGCTCAAACTGAGCTCAGAGACATTAATGTTGTAGTATGTTACCACCTGTGCTTTAGCATGGAAAACAAAACCTGTACACATTATTTCCATCTAAAATCTTGGATTGGAACAAAACAGAGCAAAACAGAGCAAGAGCACAATTCAGTTTCTCTCCAGCTTGCAAAAAAAAAAAAAACCTTTAAAAAAACCAAAAAAACACAAGCGTCAGGAAACACTATATCCTTGGGCAAGTCAAATGAATCTGCTTACTCTTCGGAAAAACGAGACAGTGGGCCGGCTCTGGTCTTCATCTGACACATTTACTATGATGAATTATTCAATGACGAAGAGAGGTGTGCTGTGAGTGGGCTCATCAGACCTCGCTGATGCACACCACTGTGGCCTTTCAGCAGAGACAGGCTCACAAGTGTACAGCACAAATGAATCCATCAAAACAGGAAGCCAACAAGGAGCTTTTGGTGCTTATTATGGCCTTTAACGCTTGGAAGGGATTCATAAATGTGCTCCCATTGATTGCCTGTATAATACAAACTATTCTGTATTCTTTATTATGAAGGTCTACAGAATGACAGCTCTCCCCATTGGTTGCTGGTCAGCTAACAGAGGCTTGTCCTCACGAGCATCACACTGAATGAATCGCTGGGTGGGGGCAGCACCCCACCCACTAAGAAAGAGAACGTGACCACTTATGTTCTGCATCCGGCAACAGATTGATGTGGCACTGCTGCAGATGCTGTGTCCCAGGGATAATAAGCAGTATGTCTCTATATAAAATGTAGAACAACCTATGCATACAAACAATGTAATTTAAGAATGTATAGTATATATTCTGAAATGACATTGTATGCATCATTTGTTACTGTTCAGTTAAATGTGTATGCTTCAGTTAAGTGTGTTAAAATGTGTATTATTTGGCCTGTTGTTAAGACTGAGTTTACTCCTCCAAATAATCTATTCATACAAAGCGACATTCATACTATAACCTGACAGAGCATATACACATAACCTGCTATGCTTACATGTGACAAGCTTATTAACACACTTTTACTATTGTGTCTTCATTATATAAGACCCTGAGAAAGAATAATGACTCTGTTTCGACAAATACAGTATAAAACTATTCCCTTTTATTCCTCCGCACTATAACTAACTTAACCTCAAAATTGAAACACCTATGTGATGGATTGGATGCACTTAGTTAAAGGGACAGTCAAAGATAAAGTAGAGCTGCTGTAGTTCACAGTGAAAGGTCGGGGCTCTCACAGTAAATCAGCCTCAATGAGGGTTAGGCAAGTGGGGATTCGTCACCGGGACATTTTAGCAGTTTGATCATTGTTCAGGAATAATCTAGCTGAGGTGAGGGTTAAAAGCCCGCTCCTTCACTGTTTACAGTGAGCAGTGTTCTACAAGCCCCGAGCTATTTAGCAGCAACGGATAAACATCATCCATTGTCATGACAAGGCTTAACGCGGACCAACCTTGCTGGCTGCACACGGGCCAGGGCTGCTTTGAAGCCTCACTTCTTTATTATGGTTTCCAGTGGAAATATCGTCTTTGCGCCGGCCAAGGCAGCGCATTGCTCAGCAAAAGTGGACAAAGGAAATAGTTATTTGGATTAGGCACAGCCATTTTTTTGCCGCTGTGTTTAGGCGAGATCTGGCAGGGCTTCAGTAGCCCTCGCAAAAGCATCCTGGGAGAGCGAACTGCGTTCTGGCTTCTGAGGTAAGTTTACAACTTCACACGTCAGGAGAAAAAAAAAAAAAAAGCACCAGGCACATATATAAAGAGAAAATTTGACTACCGTCAATAATGGATTTAAGCATCGTCTGTTCCCTCTGGATTCAATAATTTAGCCGGTCTACTATTTTAAATAAACAGAACAGCGAGGGATAGCTGACGCAGAGGCCTAGACAGACAGCTGTCACAGTTCGTCTAGCCAAGGAAGGCACACTGCTTCTGAATAGTGCAGGAGTCACTGTTGAATCCTCCCAAATGTGTCTCCCAGGTCATTAAAATGATGACGTCTGCGACTGTAACTCAGACAGCAGCCGAAACCGAAACAGGAACGCTCTATGTATGCAACCATTTATGCCTTCTTGGGCCTTGCGATATGGTACGGCCTTACATCTCGTTCTCTTGTACCTGGAGAAGGAAGCTCGCAGCCTTTTTAAAATTCTACTTGCAAACTGCATAATTTCATAGCTGTTTTAATATGGCAGTGCTGGGTCCATGCGTTGCTATCCACAGCTTGCTTTTTCCCTGGAGGTATCCCTGCTGGCGCATGGATTGTATCCTGGCTTGTTTACACCTGCTCAGTGGGTCTGTTTAGCCGTGCGCCAATTAGGGCCTAATTAAATGCTGGGTGCACCAGTCGAGCTTGCTTAGTCGTGATCCAAGGAGCTACTTTGATCTCCTCTGACAGATAAGGTGTCTGCTCCGGAGCCTAACCTTCCACTTGGAGAAAATCCAGTTCATTAAAACAAGGGGTTTTCAGAAACAGCGGTTGAAAAAAAACAAAAAAAAACAGAAGGGGGTGAGGGAGGTTGGGGATATTTATGGTTAAAGAAGCTCAAGCGGTTTGGGATTTATAATGATCTTCTCATGTGAGTTTAGGTTTTTTTGGCCCAGTGAGCAGGGATGGCAGCAGGAGGATACAGCTGCTGCAGGATTACAATCCAAAACCAATCCGCCCTTTGTTCGGCTCAACACCAGCGGATTCCGTTTTACTGAGGCAGCTTTAAAGCGACGTGATCGCTGCTCTTTTTTTTTTTTTTTAACCAGTTTGCTGCAGTAATGACAGTTCATTTGCTGTAAAAGTTCTATCCAGAGTAGCCTAAAGCCATAATCAAAGAAAATATGTAGACGTTTTGTTCAATAAATGGCTTAAGTAGAGGTAAAAGTGCTCTCTTAAAAAACGGGGAGCCAATACGTCATAAAAGAACCACTTTTGCGTCCCAAAAGAACAGTTTTTGTTAAATGATGTGTGAGAGTGAGGAACTGTTTCAAAATTGTTTCAAAATGACTAATTATAGGTTTGTTCCTCCACTACTAGTATGTAAGAATAAAAGAGCATCTGGTCAAAAACTACTCGTGTACTGATTTCCCTGTAGAACTGCAGCAGAACACTTTAGTGTGTCCAGAATCTATCTGCATGGGACCTGAAGTCTGTCAGGCTTTATTCTGTTCTTTTTAGCATCCTTTGGATGAAAATAACTAATGGATGAAAACAACAAGTAAAAAGTATGATCAAAACCAGGTGGTAAAGCAAAAAGTCTACAAAATCATATCTCTATTAATATATTACTATGTTTTATGTTTGGAAAGCTTGTCTGGATTAAACAACATAGAAACGTACCGAATTAATTTTTTGGCACTTTTTAGCGACTTTTACAACTTGACCCTCCATCTGTCAAAATTAACCATGGGAGCTTATGCCACCACACACACGCACGCACATATATGTTTGTGTGTGTGTGTGTGTGTATGTACATACATGTGTATATGTGGCAGAAAAACATACATACATGCATACATACATATATGTGTGTGTGTGCGGCAGTAAAACATTCTAAGTCTTGAAATATTTAAGACAGTTGAACCTTAAATAGTACCAAAGCCTCTCTTATCATTTCTTCGTTGCCTCTGTAGAAGATGACGACAAGAGGCTTATTAGACATCTCATAGTGTGCAGCTTTTTTGGAAGACAATACGTGGGATGTGGAACTCCTGTGTCAGAAAGTACATCTAACCTTTTTTTCCCCCACCTACAGCCTCTCTGTGAACTTGAAGGACACCCGCTGGGAGTCAATCAGAATTTATTTCCTCCTTCGTCTTTTCCTCCCCCCCTCGTCTTCTCTTTTCACCCCCCATTTTTTTTTTTTTTTTTTTTTGTCGCAGCTCAGCTACCTGAACAATACAGACAGATCAATGCAGGAGTTCACTGTAGTGTGTATGAAAAATGGCAATGACACACATCATTCGTTTACCCTGATTCTCATCGAGGCTTCCCGCAGCTTCACCAGAAAGGGAGATAGCTCATTTAGATGCCATGCAGAGGGAGCAGGTGTTTAAGCTTCAGGCTAGCTTAACATCAGCTAATGCACCTCAAAACCCCTGCAGGCAAAACCACCAGAATATTCCACCAACTACCCCCCCCACCCCGAAAAGAAAATACCATCTTCACCATGAGCTAAGCAAATGAGTACAGAATCATCCCACTTGCAAACAAAAATCAATTTGCGTATGCAGAGAACATTTAAACAAATGAGCCTTTATAAGCTAGTTTGAACACAATTTTCCACTGAGGTAGTTCTCCCTTCATCTCCAAGGTGGTTACTGACTAAGCAAATAAGAGCTGTTTACTGTTACACGGCAAAAAAAAACAATAAAAAAAAGACATAATGCTACGCTTCAAAATTTGAACCAGAACCGTTGAATGTGCAGTAATGCACACTGGGCCCAGAATAAAGAAGACATCATTCAGACGTTTGATTTCACCCTCAGAATACGAGCAAAAAACATAAACAGGATATCTTTCCAAATTAAAACGACAATATGATTTTACAATTCTTGTACCTTTGCTCGATAATGTCTTTTTCTCACACCCATTTCTTTCCGGTATGCCTTCTCCTCAGATATTAATGAGGTTTAAAGAGCATGGCGTGTGAATAAAACATCAAAGCTACACTTTCAGGGTCCTTCAAATTAAAATCGAGGGTTAGAGAGCCATGTTAGTGAAAGCAGTGAAGATCAAACGTGCTTTAAAGGATGGAGGTGGTGCACTTCAGTCCCACACAGGGAAGAAATTCTCTGAAAAGGTGTGAGGATAAAGCGGCTTATTTATGTGCCTTAAACCCACACATATTTCTGTCAGAAAAGGAATGAAGTCAGACATAAACCTGTTAACCACTGCCTACTCAAGGCTAAAATGTTGAGAAATGTACATAAATTTCCACCCTTTAAGCACTTCGCAAAATTAATATTGTAAAAGGTTTAAAGGACAAACAATTGACTAATCCATTACCGCTGTAGAATACAGTATGTACAGTATGTGTACATACCGTTTGTGAATACAGATTGCTTGCACTGCCCCACAAAATAACCCGCTGGTGTCACCACAGTTACTGCACAGAAATATCAGGTAAAGAGATCACAAACATTTCCGAAACCATACAGTCCTTATCACCCAGCTCCTTCAGATTAGTGCAGGAACACCCACACACACCTTTGTTGCAAAAACTGGATGTTAACCTCAAATCAACGTGCCTCGACACTTCAGATAAGCCTAGCCCCTTTTACCAACATGTAGTACCTTCTGTTTACAGTGTGACAACACCGCAAAAGCGTGAAGTCTTTATTATAAGGAGAAATGGCCAACAATGTGTGGGATGTGAACTGTCAATCATTAGTTACGCATGCATCAGGTATGGTTCAAGTGTAGTTGGTGCTGAAATCTAAAACCTACCAAGAGTAGAACAGAATAGAATTTATAGAATGTAGAATATGGATTAGATTCTGTGGTATTCACAGTCTAAAATGACGATTTGCTACAGTCAGCAGACCTCCAGAATTGAGTGTTTCCCTGTGGTGTACACCTCTGTTAATATTAATAGGAGATACACAGATCAATCCGGCTGCTACTTAGGGCGAGGAAAAAGCCCACCGCTGGTGGGCCCCAGCTGTTCTGCCTTTGGATCTGTTTTAATGGCAGGTACTTCAGTTACTCCTGGATTCTAAGCCCATCCTCTTCCTGCTGAGAGCACGAGGGAGTTCACAACAAAGAGTTTTCCCTCCTTGCTGTTCCATCTGAGACACCAGGGGCCTTTTTTTGGCCCCCCAGGAGCCCGCCATGGAAATGAGCTGCTCCGTTCAATCACTCCAACGAAAAAGCCATTCATCTTCCATTTCAGACCCCGCTGCTCGCTAGCTCTTACCTGCCCATTTGTTCTCGCTTGATGGCTAAAATCCCATAATTGAAATCCAGCACGTGTAATTATGCAAAAAAGGCACCCTCCGGTACCCTTAACTCCCTGTACATTACCATGTAAACCTGCTTGACTGCGATTACATACTTACAGGACACATTTCTTTGCGTTAGCGCTGCGAGATCCATCATCACAGTGGGTAGAGCACCAGGAGGGCATGCTTTACAAACCTCTAATAACCATTTGTGTATATAGCTCTAAAATCAAAATAAATCATGCATCCTTACCCTAATACACAGCAGATGGGGTACTTTGTCTGCACTTTCACAAAGGGCCACTGTACAGACTGGGGACATCTATCTTGTCCACATGCTGGTGGCACACCATTGGGAGATCTCCTTGACTGGAGCTGTGTTGTTCATAGCATGGCTGAGGGAGTGATGGATGTCCTGCACTCTTGATTAAGTTCTTGGTATGTGCATCACCGCTCAGGCAGAAATTGGTGCCCCGTGTGAAGGCACCCCTCCTCACCCACATTTGCTTCCAGCGTCGCTGCTTACAGGACTGAAGGTGTCCTGTTAACAGATGGGCCCCTTTGTCTGATGTCCCTGAAGTAACATGTCTACAGGCTAAACGGCCCATTTAACGGTTATAGTTCCACAACTCATGTAAAATGCGACATATAATGATACATGTTCCCTTATTTTAAACATGTCCATTTGACTTGTTTCTCATTTTGGCCACTTTCTGTTGTCATATTTAGATAAGGGACAAGGAGAAAGCACTGACATTTTATCTCTCGGCTGTTTTAGGGCATCTACCTTCACTGAATCCCCTTAATCACACTGATATAATGTATTAAACTTTAACGTGCGGTTTAAACGGATTATTGAAATATGGTAATATAAACATATAAATGAGACACTTCCAGTTTAATCTGATTTTCACTGTCAGCACAAGCTTAAATACAGAAAAGCTTATTATGCACAACTGTAATGAATGATAAAAGTAACTATTCAAACTGCAATGAACCGCATCACAGAGGACGGAATATAGGTGCAACATTTTCTCAAGCTGTCCATCTTCTGGATTATCGCTGATGCGAGTTGGAATTCTAAACAGTGTCAGTTTCATTATGCTCTGTCGCAAGTGGATAGCATATCATTTCAGTGAGAGATGAATAATGCACGCCCTTAAAGCCCCTGGGTCTGGAAATGGGGGGGTGGGGTGGGGGGGGTTGGGGGAGGTTAACGTGGGTCTGTCTGTTTCATCCTTTGAGCCACAGATGAGCTAGTCCAAGGGGAGTCAAGAGCTGAGCAATGGCCCAAATGCTTCCTCCGTTTCTCCCCATCTCACCCCCAGTGCAGTCAATATGTCCAGGGCCAGACACATGCTGAGGCTCAGTGCCCCAGTGTGAGTCACAGATTAGGATGGAGAATGAGGTGAACTGGCTGCTAGTCAGAGGTGAGATGGGGGTGATGTGTATAACAGGAAACAGTTCTCTGCACGCTAATAGGATAAGCGTCATTTGAGACAGGAAGGCAGCTTTGGGACTGGTACTGAAGTTAAATTCTGTTTCTTAGTCCTGTAGTAAATTGTTCCTTTTATAAGAATCATACATATGCATGCAGATATAAAGAAACATCACGTGATATTTAATGTAGGTTTAAAGGCTATGTGTGAACAGACTGTTTCCTTTGCTTTGTGTCTAACTGGCGGACAGCGTGTACATGTGGCTACACTACACCCTCAGTTAGCTGTGAATGACCAGGCTAAATTACATGCTTGGGTAACTTGCTTCAACATTAGCAGCTACATTTCACTGTTTTGCATTCTTCCCTCTGTTCTTCCGCCATGCACATTCCACTGCCTGGCTTCAGAAGACCTCATGCAGGCTAATTGTCAAGTACAAATGTATCAGTTTCCAAAACATGGACAACCTCTGCCTCACCACTAGCACCTGAAACGTCCCAAAGCTTTGAGCTAACAATGGAGGCGTCATTGATGGATGGTCCCCTTGTCAAATGAGACAGGGAGGGCCGGAGGGAGGCGATCTGCTTACCCAGGGTGCCGAGGGTACGATGAGGGACAGGGTCAGGAGGTCGAGGCAGCAGCGGTCTAGGTCTGAGCAGCAGAGGCTGGACTGGTTCAGTAGCCGGGCAAGGATGGCAGTAGGAACTAGAGGTGCCGGGGCGTGTTGGGATGGTACCCCTCGATGGCTGGAATCTTGGTGAGGGGCGAGGATGAGGCTGAGGGTCTGTCTTATTCCGTGCAGGTGTTTGAACAGCTGGCTGAGCCGCGACTCCAGAGCACTCTGCAGGAAGCAGAAGAGGCAGAAAGCAACTGTCAACAGCCATCAAAGTGCAAAGGCTGGGCGCAGGTGACTGTTTAAAAGAGGCTGCAGGGGCCCTTGCACCTGTCTGAGGCAGACTGGTTCTGCTGGTCTGAGCTTGTAGGACGTTAGTTAGAGCCGTCAACAGAATAGGGGGCCTCTGTTTGTGGAACGCCATGAAGTAGCTGAAGGTGACAGGAATAATAACAGACAGATCATGACCAAAGAACAGCCAAGGAAACGGCTGCAGCATGACATCCATGAAAACATGGATCAAACAAAAATGGTCAAAACAGGCAGGCAAAAAAAGAAGCCTGACCTAGGTGGTAATTTAGAGTAGATTTCAAGGGAAACTATAATGTTTTAAAAATATTGTTGCTTTTCAGTTTTGTAAGTAAAGAAAGCACTTTGATCAAGTTTATATTGAAAATAATTTTATTTATATCTAACAGGATATTTATTATTAATAACTTACGCATTTGCCTCCAGGATCAATAAAGTTCTTGGATCTTGATGATGATAGAATATTCTGATTCAAATGACTTATAAACATAAGGTGCAAAAAAGGCCTCTTTGGACTGAAGAGTCCAACTACTTTTGGTTCACTAAAGAAGCTCTCAGTGGATTGAAACCTCAATGTTTCTGTAAACAAGATGTGCACAGTGTAAAGAGCCTTTATAAAGCTTAAAGAACCTTCAAATTCTATTATGTTCCTTCATCAATAAATGTTTTCCTGAAACTGTTCATCCTAGGACCCATTGAGAAACTTGTATTTTTAGAGTGTACAAGAAACAAACACTGGAAAATATTAATAAAATTGTTATCATTGCAACCAACACCTTGCAGTTGGCCACAGATACACAAACAAACACACACATCTAAACACCACAGACCAAGAAGT
>JBBIGA010000040.1:7837730-7849457 GCA_037576975.1 Alestes dentex
AGAGAGAGAGAGAGAGAGAGAGAGAGAGAGAGAGAGAGAGAGAGAGAGAGAGAGGGAGAGAGAGAGAGAGAGAGAGAAAGAGAGAGAGAGAGAGAGAGAGAGAGAGAGAGAGAGAGAGAGAGAGAAGGAAAACGAAATGAACTTGAAGGCTTGACCGTATTCCTTTGGGGGAAATGTGCAATCTAAATCTAATAGAGAACCTGCCCCCCCACAGTGCCCTCCGCTGACCCCTACTTATGTTCGGAATCAGGAAGGAAAACAGGCTATAAGCCCTGACATTTCTAGCACTGCTTACAATGAAGATTTTCAAAACTTTGATAACCTTCCTCCACACCTTGATAACCTTCTGCTGAAACAGTTTATGAGCAATATAAATCAGCCGTTAGGACGAAATGCTTTTTTTATTTGCTTGTGCGCTGTATATAAAGTGCTTTTAAAAAAATTAAATAAAATCCCACAGCAGCTGTTTGTTAGTAAATCAAACAAACAGAACATGATCTGTGGACAGTGAACATCATATTTGACTTTGTACTCATTTGTCACCAGTGTAAAGACAGAATTTAATATTTATTTCAGCTGATTTTTATTAGAGATGGCACTATTCCAAAATTCTGTATCGGGCTGACACGAAATGCTGTGGGTATCTGAGGGAAGAAAAGGTTTGATAGCTGAAATATCACAGAATTCTTCATAGCACAACAAACTAAAGTGAATTAGGTCACTCGAAAACAATAGCAGTCTTAACATTAGCAAAAGAACAACGAGTAGCTTGCTAAGTGTTATGCTACAGTTCCTTCATTCTAAATAGTGTATTTTTTTGCAGAGTTTGTACATCTTTTATGTGAAAGAGCTGAACTGAATTGAAATGGGTTTTGAGTTTGCGTAAATCAGGCTGTTGGTTATTGGAAAAATATATAATTCAAGATTGCTTTTCTATTATTTAACACTAAAGATATTTAGCAGTCACATATTCTGTACATCCAGGAAAGTTTTCATTTGCAACAGAGAGGCAAAAAAGCCCAAGGCATTTTCTCACCTGTTCTGAGGGTTTGGAAAACAATTATTTTTTTATTTCTCATGTATCAGTCTGTCTGCACCATACCTTTATGTTGCCCGAGGAGTCCTACAACTACACATTAACTGTAATAAACTCTAGCTTGCTGAGTTCGTGAAACAATTGCCTTCATTTCTACATTTATCTTTAAAACAATGAACTTGTGGCTCAAGCACTTTTAATTCCAATCAGAAATGCATGGCTCAAGCACATTTCAATATTAGTAGTGTTCGGAATCCCTTGGCCCGGGCTCATTTATCAGCCACTGGAATCCGGTATTTTGATACTCTGTATCAGTTTCCATTCGGCACTATTACATCATTTGTGCGCAATCACACTATTGTTCTTAAGTTATTGTTTTTATTCCACCCATTTTTCTCGTCAGAGCCTGTATTGAATTCTGACAATATTCCAAAGCCAAAATGTCCATTAACATTCAGTACAGCACGCGAGTCTCCAAACACTGGTTTTATAGTAACCGTACAATCACACTTCACATTCCCAAGACTGCTAAGCACCTCTGAGGTACCCTTGATCAAGGTACCGTCCCCACACACTGCTCCTGGGGTGCTGTGTTCCTGGCTGCCTGCTGCTTCACTTGGTGAATGGGTTAAAAGCAGAGGAAGAATTTCGTGCTGTTCACATATGACAGAATGGTCACTTTCACTGTTTTCACAGAATGCATCTACAAGCCTAATAGTTTTTAAAGACAAAAATATACACTGATATCGGCATTGGCCAAGAGTGAAGGCTTCAGTATCGGGATTGTTTTCGGAGAAGAAAAAAATGATATTGTTCCATCTCTGATTTTTATTTATCATTCCATCACATGACGGCTCCATCTGTATAGCTTGAGCCGCCCCGGGACAGTAAACAATGAATGTGAGCTTCTCTGGCATCGCAGCTTAGTCTGTTTTTAATGACTTTGCTGGCTCTTTAGGTTGGAAAGGAAACCTCACTGGCCGTTGGCTCCGTAATGAGCAGAAAAATATTCAGCGGAGTGCAGCGTGTGCTGATGATGCCTGAGGCTAGTACATTCCTTTGCAGCACGCCACAGCAGAATAAATCTTGGAGTCAGAGAACACTTTAGCAACACTCTGCAGCTACACAGCTAGTGTACACTGCTGGTACAAAATCAGCAGTGTGGGCACCTGTGGGACGGAGCCCAGCAGTACATACACTCTTGCATTTGTTGGCTCCCGAATGGTTTTCGGCCTCCATGTACGATTCTAGGAAACTCAAATCGGTACAGAATGTTTACATTATCTGAAGGTTCTTTCAACTTTAATAAGATTGTTCTCATGTTTAAAAATGTTTCTTTAAAGAACCATCCACTTAAATGTTACTTAGGGACCTGAAAGAGTTTCTTTAAGGCCTTTGCTCCAAAGAACCCTTTTGACACTCTTATTTTCACATGTGTGGCAATTTTCTCTGATGACTTTAAGAACCTCTTTCTTAAGAGAGAATTTTTGATTCAGTGTTCCAAGCACAGGCAGATCCAATACAGACACAGATGGTACACCGTCTGACAAAAGTTTGGGGACACCTAGCCTTTCCGAATGTTTTGAATACAATTTTCATTGTTTTACAATAACTTATAATACAGTGTTTATGTTGTAACAACGCCTATCAATCATATCTTCAAATTGGTTAGTTTATCTGAAAATATTAGTTATTTTTAGTTTTTGAGCATTTTTATTGCTCAGTGTCCATAAATGTGAACATATTGTGCAGCTGGCATTTGCAAACAGCTGGCATTTCCAACCAGTCTTGCCATTTTTCTCTGTAAAAACGGCATGACTGAAAAATCAACTGACAGAAGACCTAACTTGAGAATAATAAACACACCATATGCATGCCCTTGTTGTGCTGTCAGCATTCATCAGCATCTTTCAGCTGTTCAACAAATTCATCCAGCTGCTAAATTTGGTGTGGCACAGGAAATGCCACAGCACTTTCTCTGAAGCGATTAACTTCTGTGTATTTATGCGTGTACATCTAACAGTTTTTCTAACAGCTTGTAAATTAAAAGCTTTCAGCTTTGGTCTTTTGATTACATAAAATTATCTAGAATGTATTTGGAGTTTCTGTTGTGTTGTTAAATGTGACCAATTTTATAATCCATTTAGCAACTTTAGAGCCTTATGTCTTTATCTGATCAGATTCTCGCTCAGTCAAGCACACAGAACATATGGACCAAAGGAAATTAAAAAATTAACTTATGAATATCAAAGAATTAAACCACCTTTGAAGCTAACGAGTTTTAACATGCTTTCAACACATTTTTTTACAGTTTGGAAAAGAAATTTTTTCTCACCATGGAAGATTTGTTCATTACATGAATCTAATAGTTACCCAAAGTTGGGCAGACATAAATAATTTGAATATTTAAGCATTCATCGCATTCGTGCCTACATTAAGTTTGAGATGCTTTGTCATTTCTTAATGTCACAAAATTTGCACCTTTCATCAGCAAAGGGATAGTGACTGTGACTATATCGACAAAGGAAAATTATAGATAGACAGATAGAAAGACAGATAGATAGACAGAGAGTCAGATAGATGGATAGACAGAGAGTCAGATAGATGGATAGACAGAGAGTCAGATAGATGGATAGATAGACAGAGAGTCAGATAGACGGATTGACAGAGAGTCAGATAGACGGATTGACAGTGAGTCAGATAGATGGATAGACAGAGAGTCAGATAGATGGATAGACAAAGAATCAGATAGACAGACAGATAGACAGATAGACAGACAGACAGACAGACAGATAGATAGATAGATAACTAAAAAAAATAAAGGCTTTACTTTAGGTATCAACATTACCTCACCTCAAAAGTCATAAACCTGTTTGATGGCTGACTTCAGTGGATGCGACTGCAACAAAAGCAACCAAATAAAACAAACAACTAAAGCCCTCATGATAATAAAAGAAATGATCATTCTAATTATTTAATGTGAACAAGTGGCTCCAACAATAGCTTCTATAGCAACATATGGTGCAGAGAAGCTGGGGCTTCAGCTTAGTATGGATGCATTGCCGTTTCCCATGTAAAATTACAATTCATTTGAAAACGTAAATATATATTTTTAATAGGTATTGTGAGGACTGCTCATATACTGTTTCAAAAATTTTAACAAATAATCCAAAGCCTGTAAAAAGCTAATCAGGCCAGCCCAACAAAAAATGTCAGCAAATAGCTTTGACCTTTTTCTTCTTACTTCATTTGTAACAGTGAAAAACTGACATTTCTCATACAAATTCAAAATAAGGCAAAACATTTTGGGATGTAATGTTCAGCCACACACATACACAAACACACACACACACACACACACACACACACACACACACACACACAAAGTCATATGCATAATGATAAGCAATCACTACAGCATCTCAATAACATTATACATAGTGATCACAAATGTTTACATCACAATTTTTTTTTTTTTACAGGAAAAAGAATCCAAATCAAGCATTCTAGTTAGACTTGCAATGTAGCTGTTGTTCTGGGGCTATGGGAAAACTATTTGAGTGCAAAAATGCAAACATAACCCGAGCATGTGAAATCCCCAGAGGAGGCTAATAGCTGTGTGTATGGGAAGTTCGCCGCTCACACAAGGTTGGCCTTCATAGTAAACAACTCTTCCTCCACTCCTCACAGCCAGTCTGTCAGAACCAGAGATCCACATACCAGGAATATTTAAAGGTGAACCGCACACAAACAGTGTGTTCCCACCAGTAAACAAGCTGTCCAAAGACTTCAGCACTTCTGTGAAGCATTAAGTGAAAGATATAAAGGTAATCACTCCAAGCACGGCAATTACCGGCAGCAAATCAATGGGGCAGTGTCTGATCAATCTCACCAGCCTCTGTGCTTCTTAGTGGGCTCTTTTAGAGGACTGCTGATATATTTTAGTTTCTTATTTTTGTATTTTTATCTTAAAACTGACTGAAATGTCTATTGGAAAAGTATGAAAAGTCCTCAGATGGCCAGCACATCATTGAAAAAACACATGATCTGGTGCCAATTACAGTAGTTAGAGGGAAATTGTCATTTACATTTAAAATAAAAAAAAAGGACTCCACAGTCGACAAATTACTAAACAATTTTCTTTTTATTTTAAAGCCGACATGTTTTAGCTCAAGGTCATCCTCAATGCCATACAAAATCATAAGTTATGAGCCTCACGTATTTACACCTTATGAAGCTGTGTGACTATTTCATCCTCATCCACATCAAATGATGCTGATTTGTTATGTCATTTTAAACATACTTGCTTATGTGGTTTCTGACATTTTATGGCATAATATTTTCTATTTAAAAAAAAAATGACAAAAGTGTGTTAGCCCTCTTGAAGCCAGCACAAATTACTTTAACTCAGCACAAATTAAACTAAGTGCATGACCTGGGCATCGCTAAGCTGGAAGCTATAAGCCTCCATTACTTGTTTATGACATCAGTCTCACAGCACCACCACAAGACTAA
Organism: Alestes dentex; assembly: GCA_037576975.1. Taxonomy (NCBI): domain Eukaryota; kingdom Metazoa; phylum Chordata; class Actinopteri; order Characiformes; family Alestidae; genus Alestes; species Alestes dentex. The sequence goes on from JBBIGA010000040.1 coordinate 7,843,282, forward strand.
AGAGGCTAAAATTGCAGAGATATGTCCTGACTCATGGAATACATTTGTGGAAAGAGGGAAAATCCATTTTATTTCATTTCTGGCTGAACCTTCACTTTATGACCAAACGCTAAAATATGTAATACCTATATATTATATAAGTAATGTTAGTGAGTATGGAATATATAAACATATGAGTGAGCATGGAATTAAGATCTCATGTCCACTAGCCATGCCGAAGCGCAGAGACAAAGAGAAAATAAAGAAGCTCTTTCTCCAGCTCAGGTAGATGGACCCACCAGGTGGCCTCGGACACATAGCATGGGCAGTGGAGCGTTTTTAGAATGAAGGCTGCCGTTCCCCTGTACTCGTGTGGCTATGCCAAGCTCACCATCTGGTGCATTCCTCTGATCCGTGCGGGACGCTTGCTCACGGCGGGACGCTCGCTCAGAGCCCTTTTCCTAGCCCCCTCTCTCCCCTCTCCAGGCTCCAGGGCAACCATCAAGCTTTCAATCAGCCTTCACAGGGATGGCAGCCTCATTGGCCGCCTTTGAGGCCACCTGGCAGCCGCTGTCACCGGGATGCGAATTAGCATAAAGCCGACAGAGAACAGTCAAAGGTAGCCACGGTTCAAAGGAACAAGTTAAAACAAAGGGGATGAGGGAATGGTGCATAACTGTCCTGCTTGGTAGCGGCAGTATTTATCAAGCAGAACGGTGCTGAGGGAATCTGGGGCAACGTTAGCAATATTAGCTTCTAAGTCAGGTCAAGTCAGGTAGGTGTTTACAGTCATTTCAACCATCTACATCGTACACAGTGAAACACAAAAAATGTTCCTCCGGGACCGTGGTGCAGCACAAAAAAACACATAGGACTACACAAGTGTGGACAGGACTACACAGAGTGCAAAAAGATCAAGAAGCCAGAATCAGAAAACTCTATTGATCCTGGAGGAAACTGCTTATGTTATGACCGTGCAGACACACAGAGAGACACAGACAAGAATTGCAGGAAAAAGCTCAGTATGGAAAACACTATGCTATATACACAAATGCTGGGTATAAACACAATAAATAAGTTACTGTTAAGTGAGTTACTAATGACACGAATGGTAATAAGGAGTATGTTACTGCACGTAGCACAGATCAGTAATACGGATATAATTAGTGATATTCACATGGTAAGACTATTGCACATCATAATAAGATATTGCACATCATGAAATGATTTAGCATTCATTAAGAAAACTTCACATGACACTGCACATGGTAAGACTACTGCACAGAATAAGAGATTGCACATAATGATAGTTTTAGCATAATAGTAAGAATAAATGTTTTAGCACCCAATAAATAAACTGCACAATACTGCACATGGTAGACTATTTCACATAATAGTATGATAATACTGCACTTAGTGATACACATAATGATTTAAAATTGAAAAAGAATTGCACAACAAAGTAGCATCAGGCTATCAGGCTACACATCAGGGAAAGAGAAGGTGAAAGAGGAATTTTAAAAGCTATCTGATGTGTTTGGTTATAAAAACTTTACTCTTTCCATGATCTCCATCCATACAGCCGAACATGTACATATACATATGTGCACCGCTCAGGAGGGAAGGGCTTTATATGTAAGAGTAACTTACAGAGATTCTTAGAGTTCACAAAGCGCACACGCCCAAAATCTCAACTGCGTTTCGTGCATATCTGTTGAGCTATGCCTCATGTAAACAACAACTGGTCTTCTGTAGCATCAGTAGTGGGGCAAAACCCTCCAATAGACCTCTGAAGTCACGCAAGTCATCGGAATAATAAACAAAAAAATAAACATTCTTGACAGTGACAATTCATTTTCTTCTACAGAAAATCAGCTTCTACATGCAGTTTCTCATACATCCATGAGACTGACTACAGAATGAATCATAGCTTCAGAAGTCTATCCCCAAGCCAGAATTAGTGCAATCAAATGAAGCCGTTTGAGAACAGCGTGGCAGAACACATGTGATATTATAAATACTTACACCATTATACCATGACATGAAGAACACAAGACTTCCTTCTCTGCTTTTTGTAGTCATGAGTTTTGTCATGGGTTATTACTTTTGTTCTGCCATTACTGTTTAAATGTAAATACTTCATTCCATTAATACTTACACAATTATATTTACAATAGGTTAATACTGTAAATCTGTACATCTTTTCCCATTTGTTTCAGTGTCTAACAATGAGGACAAACAGGGCCAAAGAACTTTTCAGCATATTCAAATCATAATAAAATATTCCCTTTTCTGCTTACATAGACAAAAGTGTTAAATGTTGACAGTTGGGAACCCGCCGTACTTTTTTTTTAATCACCACCTGCTTTTGTTACCAACTGTAACAGTGCGACAGCAACAGTATGGTCAAGGTCTTACAAATGGCCTGAAATAAGAGATAACAGACAAAATCCAGAACATAGCCACCATTCAACACTATTTTCACGAGAATTTACCATTTAAAATCTTTTTTTGAGAGCAGGTGGCTCTACACAGCAACACCCAAGCCTGTGCTTCATCTGCAAAAGCATTCAAATTTAATGCACCAGCATTTCCAAAGCCAGCCATTAATAATGAATGCATTATGAGAGCCCCTGTCCTACTCATTGCATCAACTGTGTGCATTTAGCACGAGAACTGAAGCTCCTGCTTGCACTGAGATTTGGGAGTCTGCATTTTTTTTATATATTTCAGAAATAAATTTGAATTCATTTAGCATCAATACCCTTAATTAAGGTTGTTAATCTCTGTCCTAACAATCAGTCCATTAGGAAATGATTTAGTGCACCATGAAACCTTGAATCTTACCACTATCAATACGATTAGATGTCAAACTATGAAAATATTTCATTATCTTCTGCATTAATCACGATTAAGCAAGTTTGTTTTATCTGCGCAAATCTGACCCTAAAGAAAGATTTTTGAGATTAAAACGGAGTGCATTTGGTTCCAGCTACATTCGTGGACAAAATGAGCTTCATAAGAGAGTGTTTATGAATGTCAGTAATTCAATAACACTATTTATATCATGTGAACACAGGGCTCACGAAATCATATGATTTCCATAGAGGGAACGCAGTATGACACAAGGCCATTTTCTGAAGTAGTTCGAGGCTGATTTGGATGTATGTTTTGGATCAATGTCTTCTTGTAATATCCATCCCCCTTCTTTCTTTAGTTTCTTCACTGACTATGTGGCATTAGTTTCGAAAATATAAAACTAGTAGATTAACTGAAAAGGTACCTAAACTTTTGCACGTGCTTCATTTCATTATTTTCTTTCCAATATATTACATTTGGCAAATAAATGAGGAAATGTGTCAAAGTGTCTTAGGTTTGGTCCATGCAGGTATTGTCTGAACATCTTCAGACTCACTTTGGTGATAAATACATTCATCATGGCAGTAGCTGGAAATACGTTTAATCGATATATCAGAGGAACCTATGAAGAAGGGTATTACAGTCACTAAGTCACAGCAGCAGTGTGTTAAAGCCTGTACTAAAACAGAGGGTTGAATGTGTAGGAAACTGGGAATGTGATTGGAGAAATTATTGTACCATAAATAATCCAAACAGTGTACAAAGCTTTTTTTTTATTTACTTTGGAAAATAGCTGGGAATTGTATATTTCCCCAAATAATTAATAAGATAAAGATAAACTCTTAAATAAAACTACATAAAATGAACTGACCATAACCCATTATGACATTTCAAAGTTCATACAGTCAAATCCCCAGTTTCTAATGCATTTGTACACCCCTATTTTTAATTGTGTCATGCTGTTGTCAAACTCTAACCTACTGACAAAAGAGGTAGTCAGCTGCATAGAACTCAGTACTGAACACACACACACACACACACACACACACACACACACACACACACACACACACACACACAATAGGACAGAAAAAGTTTAATGAGCTGACTGGCCATCTGAAGCACAAACTACTCTATTAATAAGCAATTTAGAGCCTAGCATCAAAGGTCTACTGTCTAGATGTATTAGGATCTGGCCATAAGCTTGCCATTAATGCTAGACATGTCAAGCCTTGTGAGTGTGAAACTGAAGGGTGTCACAGAGATTTGTCTCACTTTTCTGAATTCTTTTTGTACAAACATATGACCAGCATGTTCATCATCCTGACTAGAAAGCCTTGGTGTTGATTTGGAAAGCCATGTTCCCCATTTGGACAACAAATAATATGAAAAAAAAAACAAAAAACAAAAGACTGAACACTTGCAAGTACAGAGAGGAAGAGAAACGAATCTTATCTTTTCCTTTGTGTGATTATAGAGAAGGCCATCCACCCCGCTGCTCCGGCCAAAGATACAGCGAGGCAGAGGAAGATGAGTGACCTCTCAAGCTCCGGAGCAAATTGGGTTTGATATACGCCCCTGACATTCCTTAAACTAATAACCGGCCCTGGCCTGCCCCGTAATTACAGTGATCCATGTGTCGGCCATGGGCTCTAAACAGCAGAATCTGCTTAGCTCAATCCCAAGCTCTCTCTCTCTCTTCTCTCTATCTCTCTCTCTCTCTCTCTTCTCTCCTCTCTCTCCTCTCTCTCTCCTCTCTCTCTCTCCTCTCTCTCTCTCCTCTCTCTCTCTCCTCTCTCTCTCTCCTCTCTCTCTCCTCACAAAGGGCTTCTGCAGACCCGCAGTGCCAGCAATCCATCCAGATGGCCAGCGGCCACCAGGGTCAGCGCCTTATCACAAGAGCACACTTCTTCAACACAAACGCTTGATAGTGCTAATTCTCTGGCTGTGTATGCATATATATTGAAGCTATCAAGCATACTAAGGCTGCAAGACAAGTCCAAAATACTAGTATTGTTAGTGCATTATTCCATGATGTGACTGGACAGTCCATATTAATTGATTAAACGCGTTTTAAACAAAGAGTATAAAACAAGAACAAAAATACTCATTGTCCAGCTGTTTTCCCTGTTTAGCCCGTCACAGTCACTGCTGTGAGCAAACCAGGCCAAGCCAAGACTGGAGTTTTAGGTCATGGGTCATGATACAGAGTGCTCAGGCACACAAAGAGGAAAGGGCACCCTCAGAAATGTTAGCCTGACACAGTGTTGGGTCAGGAGGAATCTTTTGAAATATTGTGCCATCACTATTGCAAAAGCCAATACTGTGATAACTACTAACAAACAAATTGTGCAGCCATAACCCACAGTTCACCTAACATCACCTCACTCCGCTGCTAAGCAGATTTTCTTCGCCCTGCATGAACAAGAAAGGGTGTTTGTAGGATGTGAATGGAAGTCATGGTGGCAGATGATGCTGCTTCGCTAATTAGGAGCAGCCAAGCCCAAAGGCTGCAGCTGCGGTTCGTCTCTGACGTTCCAAGTCACACAAACATAAATTTGCCACTGACTGGAAGATCACAGGGCCGATAGGCTATGCTTGGTATGTGCTGCGCTCACTCACCATCAATGAAGCCATTTGTTGCTGCATCTGAAGTCTCAAGCGGCAGCAACAACCTTCTCCAAGTCAGATAAAGGGTCACAGTCAATCAGTCATCAGCCCAAAAATCCCGCCATTCTGTGCGATACAGCTTTTACACTATGGCAGGCAATAAGGACCATAATACCATATCAAGTCAAGTCAAGTCAAGTGTATTTTATTGTCATTTCAACCACATACACCCATGCCTCCAGGACCATGGTGCAACACAAGAACAGAAACAGAAACACCACCAGACTACAAGACCAGACAGGACAAAAGAGAGTGCAAGAAAAACACAAGAGCAACAAGACAACCCTTAGTATAATCAACACTGGCTGCAGTACTAGTCTGGGAGAGTACAGGATTTTGACAGGTACTGCATTCTAGCAGCAGAGAGTTGTGTGTGCAAAATGTGTGTGTTGGTGGTGTGTGTGGGGGTACAGTTTATGTTTCAGCCTTATATCATCTGTATCATCTTATAGTTGCACATGCCACAATGCCACTTTTTCTTTTCCAATACTTTTCCAGCCTCAGGTGCCAGCTCATACCAGAGATGTTCAAGAGTTCATATATGGGAGTTTCTTGAGTGCAAACTGAGTCTTTAGCAGGGAACTTTAGTTTAGTCCTATTAGTTGCAAACATTGCATTATACAAAAGAAAATCTCTCCGGTTTAACTCAACTTTAAATAGTGAGCCTT
>JBBIGA010000040.1:7889703-7901885 GCA_037576975.1 Alestes dentex
CCAAAGGTGCTGGATGGGGTTGAGGTCAGGGCTCTGTGTGGGCCAGTCAAGTTCTTCCACACTGAACTCATCCAACCCATGTCTTTATGGACAATGTCTTTATGGAGCTTGCTTTGTGCACTGGGACACAGTCATGCTGGAACAGAATAGGTTCTTCCCCAAACTGTGTCCACAAAGTTGGAAGCATGGCATTATCCAAAATGTCTTGGTCTGCTGAAGTATTTAGGTTGCCCTCCACTGGAAGTAAGGGACCTAGCCCAAACCCTGAAAAACAGGTGTGTCCCAATACTTTTGTCCTTATTTTGAACCCGCAATCTTCATGCTCCAGTGACACATATATAACTGATCCCAAAGATAAAGAAATGCGCCGCTGTCAGTTGACTAAGAACTATTCTATTACTAAAGTCATAGTGAATGAGAAACCATAATATTTTTGCTTTCTGAGCAAAACGCAGTATCAGAGGGATACTGGGTGTTTCAGATGAAACCTAAGATGATCCATGACACTAATGGTTACTATTATTTTGTCCATGTGCATGGTGACATAATCAAAACTCAGAACACCAAGAGAAGATGAGATTTTTTTAATGATTTGTAACTTCAATGAAGTCAAAGTTTTGTCATACAGGTCTGTTTACAGTCCTGCACAGCCTCTTTTAGATATTTGCCATCCTTTGAGATCAAAACGACCCAAAAAAAATCAGACATGTAGCTGCAGTAGTACATCAGGTAAATACTGTATATGAAGGTACTGAAAGTGAACTGAGCATGTAACTCATTATGTAACTAACTAAGAAATGAATAGTGTAACTGGTTTGAACATTTAAATAACTGTGTAATGTAAATCATTTTACACTAGACCAGGGGTGCCCCACTCTGGTCCTGGAGGGCCGGTGTCCAGCACAGTTTGTCAGTTCTTCTCAAATACGTGCACTAAACCTGCCAGATGAGTTGATCCAGGTGTGTTTGCGCAGGAAAATGACCAAACTGCCCTGAACCGAGCGCCCCAACACTAGACAAGAATAACTATAGTAACTAAATAAGAGAGTAAAAAAGCAGAACAGAGATGGCTAACCTACAGTTTGAAGCAAGAGGCAGGTATGTTGTTGACTCACCTACCCCTAAGGTGTGGTCCCCCTTGGGCCCTGTGTAGGAGGTGGGTGTGTGCCCCCTCATGCGTAACCAGTGTCTTCTTTTACCCTTTTTCTCCTGAGTATAACCACAGTCGCCTGTCTCGAAGTAGCAGTGTCCTGGTTGCGGCTGCAGCGGCCCTGAAACCACAGCACATGGGCTCTATCAATAAAAACGAGACTCCTCAGTAAACAAAGCCATCGCTCACGTCATAGTAACGTCTCGGACAGCCACGCTGGAAACCTACTTTGGATTTTTTGGGTTATTTCAGATCTACAGGCTTTTCCACTTCCTCCTTTTACTGCAGAGAATAAAGTGGTTAAAGTGCATCTATTTCTGCCCGCTGCAACGGGCACTGCCCATTTAATTTCTACGTTTATAAAAGCGGATGTTTTGCACAGCTATGGGACATATGAGTCTATAAACAGCAGTTATATGCAAATTGTCAAGGTCTGGGCCTGGTTCCGTCCTGCAATCATTTCTGTAAACAGCGTACCGATTGACAGACACAAGTATTATGAAGACATTTTTGCAGAAAAGTAGGAAAATGACTAAAAATGGTTCATCTGCTGCAGGTTTAGTTCATTATATCAAAGCGGCCGCATCTCTGACCATGTTATCTCTAAGCACACGCTCACAAACAGAACTCATATAACAGGGCTATAAACAATCAGGGTTATTTGACACTTGTACTCCCCACTTAAACCTACTCTCCAAAAAGCATGCCTCGTGATCTATTTTTATCACAGAGTGGAGAAACAGTGCAGTCAAATCCAGTTTAACCCCTGCTCATAGGGGTTCTTCTCATCAGCAGTTTTTCAATGCTCAGTGTTCCATAAAACTGTTTGTATCCTAATAAAACTGACCTAGTGTTGCATGATGTATCAAAAGTTGTCATGGTAAAAACAAATACATTTTTACATTCAATCATCCTCAAAAACAAGCTGTCAGATTTTTAGCTGTCCTTCATCAAATAGGCATCTATGTTAATCGGTGTCCACGCCGGTGGTGCTAGACACGTGTCTCATGTCCAGCAGTTTTTACTATTCTCCGTTTGAAGTGAAAGTCCACACAGATCTAGTAACATCCTACGCTCCCACTTTCTAGGGTTTTTTTTAAACTTGTATTTAACATGTAATCTAATTGAATAAAATCTGATTATCGTGTTTGGTGTAGTGGTAGAAGAGCCGCTCCTGGGCTGGTGATGCAATAAACAGATCTGCTGGCTGTGCTGTGAAGTTTTAAATTCACTATAAAATAGTTGGTGACTTAGTGGTTAGTTGCCCCTGCAATCAGAAGGTGGTGGGTTTGAATCCCAGGACTGCTAGTGGCACCACTGAGGTAGCCTTGAGCAAGGTACCGTCCCCACACACTGCTCCCAGAGCACCCCCCATTGGTGGCAGCCCCCTGCCTCGCTTGGTGAATGGGTTAATCGCAGAGAAATAAATTCACATTGTTCACACTGTAGGCTGCGGTGTGTTCATGCGTGACTTTGAGGGGCCACTCTACTTTAATTCAAAAAGTAAAGGAAATCAGCAAGCTGTTATGTAGTGAAGCTGAACTGGAGGCTGTGTGGACCCGACACATGGAGGTTCCCAGATAAGGATCTCACAATACTGTTGTATATAAGAAGATTCATCATACTTGTCTAGCCTCTGTGGTATACCAGCCTCTCAATGTGTATTTTCCGTGTTTTTCTTATTGTTTGTCCATTTCCTTTCAGTGGCCCTGTGAAAAGAACTCGATTGTTGCTCCCTGAGGTGAGGTGACGTGGATGTCTGGGATGAGTTTATGGTGCGTATAACTAAACCAACTTGGGTTTTTTTTTTTTTTGACATTTTCCGAATATGAACTGTTCTATCTAAAGGTCCTTCGCTGAGTACATTTATTTTTGCCCATAACATGAAATAAGACAAAGCTTCTGAATACCAATGGAACGAACAAATATTCAAGCGCCCACACTAAGACTAAGGTATTACTACAATTACTTGGCATTTAGACTATTAGTGCGTGCAAACTGTATTGAAATAGATTCATTAGCATGCCCAAGTAGTAACATGTGAAGTAGCATGTGATGTTATGTTCCGCCAGTCAACATAAGGTATAACAAATGTTCTGTTCATTTTAAACACATTTTACTCCTTTACTATGTTTAATGTTCCTGTTCTCTCAGTTGGTTTAGTACTGAGCACTGTGATATCACACTTTAGAGCTGAAGACTCGGTTAGTGTGTCTTTAATGTGGGCTGTGTGAAGTTTGTATGCTCTTCTGAGCATAAAAGGGTCTTCACTAAATAGGAGGGTCCTCATTTGTCCATGTGTTGTGGAGTTTCACCTGCTGATACACGGCAGTCTCCGAGCGTGACTGTGATGTCATCAAGAGCTACAGTCCCACAGTCCCAGAAGTTTCGGCAAATGCTGACAAACACTATCTAGAGGGGAAAAGGATCAGATTAGAGTTCAGAAAAACACTGCAGACTTACACAGCAGGGTAATCAGCTGACTCTGAAGAACGGATGTATGCAATAAAGTGAGACAGTCAGTCATCGCCAGTGATGAATTCAGAGGAAAGTTTTACTACCCTGTGCGAGTGCTGCTGACACCTTTAATGAACCAGCTAACACTGGATTTCTACATTAGAAAAACAATTAAAAAATCTCTCATCTCTCCATGAATATGCTGAATTCATTTCTGTTACACAGTGGGTTTTACTTTCTACAGCCGAATTAAATAATTACTTAATGTGGATCAAATGTAGACACATATTAGTACACATCTGTTGAACCCATCAAGACTATTCTTCTTCCTTCTTGAGAGCATTAAAATGGCGAAGGAAGTTCGTTACTTTCAATATCCTTGCATGAGAAATACACCCATCAGCCATTACATTATAAATCACCTGCCTGATATTGCGTAGGTCGCCCTCTGGATTCTAAAACAACTCTGACCCATCAAGGTATGGACCACACAAGACTTCTCGCTATGTGCTCTGGTATCTGACGCCAAGACGTTAGCAGCAGATCCTTTCGATCTTCTACGCTGCGAGGTGGTGCCCCCGTGATTGGACTCGTTGGTCCACCACATCCCATAGATCAGATTGAGATCTGGTAAATTTGGAGGCCACCACTTTAAACTGTTTGTCATGTTCATCAAACCATTCCTGAACAGGTTTTTCAGTGTGGTTTTCCAGCAGCTCACTGCTAAGGGCGTCACACCTCCTTACCAGTTTGCCTTCGTCCCACAGTGCATCCTGGTAACATCTCTCTCCATGTGTGCAACATGAACCTGGCTGTCCACATGATGTAAAAAATATGATTCAGCCTTCCTCCGTTTCATCATGGTCCAGTTCTGATGCTCAAGTGCCCATTGTAGGCACTTTTTTTACAGTGAAAAGGGGTCAGCATGGATACTCTGACAGGTCTGTCACTATACAGCCCCATATGTAGCAAATTGCAATCCATTGTGTTCTGACTGTGTTCTGTCATAACCAACACTAACTTTTTTAGCTATTTTTGCTACAGTAGCTTCCCAGCGAGCTTCCCAATGAGCTACGAACCTGCATACTGTCCACTGCATACTGGGAACACCCCACAAGACCTGCCGTTTTGGAGATGCTCTGACCCAGTTGAATAGATATCACCCTTGTCAAAGTCACTAAGATCCTTACATTTCGAGAAATGACTTCACTTGCAGCCTACTATATATCCCACCCCTTGACAGGTGCCATTCTACCGAGATGATCAATGTTATTCACTTTACTTGTCAGTGATTTCAATGCTGTGGCTGATTCGTGTCAATTCTGCAACTGCTTTATTTGGTCTTGTCCTGAACAGGGAGGCTTTCACTGCACTAATAAGATATCGTCTTCTAAATTATTCACTACTATCATCTCAAATCCTCGGGCTTACTTCAAGCATTCCTTGTCTTTGTCCAAGGGACTTCTACAGGCCCACAGTACTCTAATGATGTGTGGGTTCTTATCTCATTTTGAAAACGATACCAATGTGTCTGAAGCGCTGCAAGCAACTTAAAAAACAGATAGTCAGTGTTTTTGCAAGCTGTCCTTGCACTGCCTTGAAAGACCGCTCCAAATCTACTGTCATGTTAAAGATATTGCTTACATCAATCATCATGAATTCCCCTCTAACTACACAAGCACTGCAATGCTTATACCCAGTATATACAGAGAATAAAGAGTGGATGTACAACAAATTGTGTTAAATAGTGTTTCAGGATTCCTGGTTATTACAGAAAACAACAATATTATAGAAAATTTGAATTAATTAATGCAGAAATCATACTAGGTCCGGAAACATACTAATGCTGATTTTATAGTAAGAGTCCGGTCCTAGCATCTATTACATTACTATACTGTACAATATATACAGGGCCCTGACTTGTACTTATACTGATTTTATAGTATCTAAAATGCAGATAACTGTTCATATGAGCTAATGTATAAACTTACATGATACATATAATATACTAAACAGACTCTAATAGTTTTGGTTAAATAGTAATTAACATTTATAACTTAAATGAATTGTGGGAGTTCCTAAATGAATAGGAGAAACCCACAACGTCTTACGTAATGCAGTTTATGTAGGAGAGGAATCCTTGGCCAGTTTACTAGTTTCTGGTTATGTTATGTTAACAATGAAGGACGAATGATAACTGTACATTTACATTAACGGCATTTAGCTGACGCTCTTATCCAGAGCGGCGTACATCAGTGCTCAAGTAGTTCACATCTGTTCTTCAAAAGCTATACTTAAACACACCTGTCCTGTAAAGCTCAACTTAAATCAACGTCCGCTATTCAACCACATTACTTGTTTTATTGTGGGGGTTTTTTTCTGTCTCTTCCATGCTACCGTATGCTTTTTTATTGCATTTCATTGTATTCACATTTTAACAATGATTGTATAGCGTCCTTGGGTGACCTGAAAGGCGCCTTATGATTAAAATGCACTATTATTATTCATTATTATTATTTTGCCGGTTTAACTACATTTATTTCAACATTACTGTAAGCTATAAGACTGTCTAAAGACTGCAGTATGAGCATAGAACCTAATAAACAAGTCATCATTTATGAAAGTATGGTAATATCCTTTGATGACAGTCATATTCTCGGATTACCTTAGTGGACATGGGTTTGTAATAGGTAACGTCCACTTCTGTCCACACGTCTTTGGAACCTTCAGGCACGGTCCAGATCCTCTCCTGAGTTGTACTCTTCTCATCGTAGATGTAAAGGGCCAGAGCGTTGTCAATCTTCCTAAAGCCATGCAGGGCGTAGTAGAACCTGAGGCAGTACTTGTGGTTTCCTGGCAGGTAGGGTCCATGCAGACGCCCAACGTAACCCGGACGTGAGGTAAAACGAGTATTAGCCAGGAGAAAGGACCCTAAGGAGACAAATGTTGTACTGGTGAGAAAAACTTTTGTGGCTTATACATTTCCATCTCCAACATTTGGATACTGACTAACTCCAGTATCAGGATAAGTAACACTGTTGACAAACACTGTGGCTTTAAAATATGCATTCAGTCTTCATGAAGAAATTCAGAACTACTCGCGTGTAGCACTTAAATTTAGGCCACTGATATAAAACGAGGTCCATCAAAGCGTGCTGAAAGTTGAAGGCTTAACATTTTAAAACCTCCCCACTGGTCAATTTGATTCTCATTTGATATGTATGTCTATTAAATATGAATAGGGAGCCATGAAATATGGATGATACAGACTGGAATTTTCCCCACATAGCGAGGTGTTTATCATTAACACGGGGAATGTTTCCTGGGTGTGCCTCGCAGTCTTCTGACTAATCCTTTAAAGTGCAGAGTTGTTACTGTCAGTCTGCTAGATACGGTTGATCTAAATGACATAATTATCTCAGTGTAATTTTAGTAAAACACATTTTCCATCTCAATCGGACTGGATTAACCCCGTTTGAAAAAAAAAAATTGCCCAGCTCACACTAACTAAATTCTGTATTCTGTGTTGGGTTATTGTAAACTACTGTAAACTTCTATAATTACTGGAACATTCCACTATGCTTTTGGTTTCACCAGATTCATGTTTTTGATTGCAACTTTTAAGAGTTAAAGCCAAATTAGATTCTGGCATTTCTATACTCACAGAAATATTTAGGCCCAATTCCAAGGATTTATGTATTTCAATTGCGTATTAAATTTCCATCCATTTGAATTACTTAGATTGAACAGAAACAGGCCAGTAAACTTTATGTGCTGCATCTTTGTCAGTCACAAGTAAATGAAACAATTAAGAATGAGATTTATGCAATAACACCAATAAACCCAATGTGATCTGAATAAACACTGGCAGATTTATGTATTTATCATAAATAAACCTGATGTAAACGATCTCATCAATTTGAACTAAATGAATCTTGCTTGATCCAAAGCTCGTCATATTTAAACTATATTCATATGTTTTAACTGATTAAATTTCATTGTTTTCACAATTAACAGATCTATGCTGATTTGAAGGAATTTGAATAAATCAATTCTCAAAATGTCATTATTTAACTCAAATCAAAGAGTTATCACTATGGCATCACTATGCCATGATTCATTTTTCTGAGTGTACAGCATTATAAACGAGAGTTTGTGAGGTAGGTTTTTATTGTTATTCAGACACACATACCAGAGCCTGTGGTGTGATCTCCAATCCTGTAGACGTTTGGTCTCACAGAGACCCTGTTCCAGACGGCCCCTCCGAAGCGCTCCTGGTAGTACTGACATAGACTCTCCTCAAAGTCACAGTTCGCCACGGAGGGGTCGAAGGTGGGCTCTGAGGTAGGGCCGCAGAAACAAAACACACAGCATTACCCTCAGCCAAGTGGGCCGAAACTTTCTTTGGGTATAAGATCTGTCAAAAAAGTGCTGAGCACAAGGAATCTACCATTGTGGCTGAAAGTTTCCATATATCTTACATATGTGGGTTTAGTTTTGTTTACGTAGCGCAGACAATTCGACTCCTTCTGAGTAAAAGCCTTAAAACCAGAGACAGACAGAAAGAACTCTGCTGGCTCAAGGAGAAATAAGACAGAATATTAATTGAGCAGAAGACAAAGCGCTACACAATCTCAGCTAAACTCACAGAAGATCATATTCTTCTTTTAGGGCTAATCAATTTGGGAATTTGGACGGATTCACATTCTTTTTGGGATTAGTACAGCAATCAATAACAGAGCAGAGAAGATGGTGTGGGGAAGGTAACGCCAGAAAAGATCAAGCGAAGGTGATGCCTTGATAGTAGTTGTCTATGTGAGAGTCTGGGAATCTGAAAGCAATGATTAGGCTAATTACTCCCTTACTAAAAATGCAGTTGTCCAGTCAAGATGTACAGTTGTTCACAGAGTTTAACATATTGGGAAACAAAACTAACTTTTGCACAGGTCACATTTTTACGCACAGACCACATTTTTCAACCTGTACATGCTTCCTCTAGGTCAAATTCTAAAAGAGAATGATGTGTCCTATCATGACGATGCAAACATCTAACTCTCTCACGAGGTGACTTTGGTCCAATAGGTGCATTGTGTTTTGGTGCCTTGATAAAGTACATAACTGGATGTATCAGAACTTGATCCAATTAAGTAAAGACAAAACGGGGATTATCTTGTTTGGAAATAAAGAGGGAAGATCCATTCTCAGTGCTCATCAGGAAACTTTGAGAACATTTGTGGGAGGAACATTTGTCCTCAAAACTAGCTCTAAATAGTGCTGTACAAATGTACAAATGTACTTAAATGTGTATTTGCTTTCCCTTCTCATTTGTGCATCTGCTAGTGATCCTCTCACTGACTGGGATTCATTTTTAAGAACTGCATTCAATTCAATCATTAAAAATGGAAAATGTCTGTTCAACGTTATCCATTTTTAATTAATTCTATTCTTTTGTTTTCATGTTCGCTGTGTTCCCATTGTGTTCACTGAGCCCTCATTGTATCGAACACTGGGCTTTGTGTTGTTTGTCGTATCCTTATTAACTGTTTTCTACAGTTGACAGGAGAACATGACCACAAAAGATTAAACAGGAAAGCTGCGCTCAGACCGTAGCGCTGTGATGTCTGCGAGTTGCGTAAGGCACGTTATTGCTCCTTATGAAACACGGCTGCACTGACCTGTTTCACTGTGGCAGAACTGGGGAGAGAAGGTGATGTCATCCAGAGCCACATAGCCACCGCGAGGACTGTTGAACGCGACCTCATACACCACCTACCCACACGAGAAACACAAGACGCCCTCCATGAGCCCTCGACTTGACGAGGTCCAGCACGAGCGCAAACAGAAGCGGACGTTTCTCGCTGTCAGAAAACTGGGTTACGAAGCTGCTTGAGAAATGTTTACAGAATGCGGACACACTTATGACTTATATTGAGAAAAAAATGAACAATTTAAGTAACGCAAAATGCTGCAAAGACAGACCAGCCCAATCAGACAGTTCTGGAGAGGCTGACCAAAACAGGAGACTCTCCAGAGATGTTGTTCTAGCGGAACACTCCAGCGTTCTTATATCAAAACAATCCACTACAAAGGGCTATAGACACCAAACACCATCTGCATGAGGTGATTTCCGGACTCCACTCATACACTCCCGGTCTCTTTATTTACATGGGCCCAAAGAAGCGGCTGCAGGCACTCAAACACAGCGGCCGCCGTGCTGGACCAAATCTGTCCCTTTTCAGCATGTTTACACAAACGGAGCTGACAAAAAACAAACAACACTTTCCCCTTCAAACCCAAGCCACTGACTTATGTAAGGCAGGACATGCACCATATTTGGACCTGCAGTGCACCACATTTTGCTGTGTTTGTCAGTGATACAATGGAAGAAAGTCTGTTGGTGTTCCACATGAGGCCCTGGACTGGTTAGTTTGCAGAGAACAGTGACTTCTGCACATCCCTCTGATCTATTAACAAATATCGGCATGGCTCCGGAATCAAAACGTCCGTTAATATCCGGGGCAGTGCATGTGTGTTCAGATTTTTGATCGGTTGACCAGAGTACTGATCGTTTAAAAATCGTTTTTTGTGGTCAAGTCGGCTCTGGTATGTATGGGGGAGAGAGCGGACCGTCAAGTCACCTTAAAAATAAGAGCGTCTGTGATATCATGGCTAAGGCGACTGGAAAGGGACAAAACACAGAGAAACAAATGCAGAGCAAAACACACAGCAGACTCATAAACAGACTTTGTGACACTGAAGCTCAGGTCATTAATAAAAAAGACGTGTGTTTGTTGTGGTTTCGTTAAAACTACGCATCCAGCCGTCTTTAACCATAAATGGCTTGGTAAGAGACACTGGATGAAGAGAATCAGAAGATCGCTGGTTCGAATCCACGGTGCGTTTTTTTTTAACACAAACTGATTGGGTGTTTCTAAACACTGTTTTTTTAGCAAGCACATGATCACACTTCACATTTTCTTGCGGAAATGCTTCTAGTTAAATTCCTGATTCCTCATTTCTAACGCTAAAGCATCCAGTGCTGGACTTCTTGAACTCTTTTTATTTCCTTACCTTCACCGCATGCATTTTTTTTTCAGTTAGGACTCACCTTCATGGTATTTCATGGTATTACCTTAGCCATAGCAAAATGGCCAAATTTCGGTTCGGATCACTTACTTATGGTTGGTAGTTTGGCTTGGATTACTTTTTACTGGTAACAGCCATGAACTGGTAATCAGAACGTAACATTAGAGCGTTCTGCTCCTCCGCCTGTGATCTGAAACTTCTGATTTGATTATAATCGTGTGTTACAGAGGGGAAAACGCCACCAGAAACAGTATTTTGTCATCATTAATGTTAATGTTGAGTCATCCTGAGGTCTTTTCACACCAGATGTGACTTTTTAATGCACTGAAACGTTTTCTCTGATGCACTTATTTAATAAACATTTGCACAAAGAAGATGAAGAGGAGGAAAAAGGAATCAATGGAGCCGTAACAGTTACAGTGCCAGTTAAGGCATCATTTTTCAGAGGATAAAAGACAGTGAGGCTATTAAAAAAGTTTACTGACTCACAGCTGAAGCTCTGTAGGCACGCCACGTCTGTGTGGAGGAGCTTGAGAGAAGAAACACACGTTTGATGTAAAATACTCGTTGATGTGTACATCTTCAGAACTTGCCTTTTGATTTATTTTTTCTTTTTTGGTCTCTATAACCTAGTGTAAAAAGATCTCGTGCTTTGTCTTCCCCTTCTGGCATAAATGAAGCTGCCCTAGATATACTGAATGTTACTTTATGTTACTAAATATAAACCCGTGTTTTTTAATAACGAAAAAATCAAAACAGTAATACTTTTGTCTCGATTTATAAATGATTTAATATTGCCTATTACTAGTCACTAGTGACCTAGGATACACTGTATGTCCAAATGTTTGAGGGCACACATTCATCCAATACTTCCACTGACATCAACAATGTTAATAAGTTTATAAAGAGCCTTTGGTCTTTTGGGAAGAATTTATGCTAGATGTTGGAACATTGCTGTGAGGATTGAATTGCATTCAGATACAAGAGCTTTAGTAAGGTCAGGACGTGCCACTCCAGCTCATCCCAGAGGTGTTGGATGGAATGCAGTTCCATTGCTTGCCGCTTAGTCCTGGGTGGAGGGGGGCTTTATATATGCTGAATGTAAATATAAATGCTGTGTTTTGCAGTGTAATGTGTCGGTTTGTTACTGAACTGAGGTCAGTTTTTACGACTGATATTTGTAATAGACCATTGTCATTTATCAGTGGTGTGCCTCTACCTCTCCTGAGAGCCTTTAACCAGACGCACCAGTAATTCTTCTCTCTTCTCAACCCAGCCTTGGGCGCGCACTGCGGTCAAAGTTGAAATCTGTTGTATTTTGACCGTTGTGCGCCGTGACACATTTTTGCGCGACCAATAGAATCACAGCATTGAAGCGGGCTAATGTTCGGTCTGCCCCTTCGAACACACACACACACACACAAAGCGGGTATGAAGATGTAATGTGCATCAGCAACAACATTTATTATTATTATTGTTATTATTAAAA
>JBBIGA010000040.1:7909771-7919940 GCA_037576975.1 Alestes dentex
CCCCAGGACAAGTAAGTTTGAGTAACTCTGGTCTATACTACGCAAGCTATGATGAATTTCACCTTGATATTTCAGTGATTTTCCGGTACGCGCACGTTTTAAACCTTTCTCGGTGTGTCTCATGTACAATGAGATTAACGGCGTCAAAAAAATGTATCTATGCCCACCTCTAATACATATATAAAGTGACAGCTTATACAGTGAGTCATGTAAAGTAACCTGTCTGGAATAAAAATGTACTTTTATATTTCCTGAGTCAGCAAAGGAAGGATCTACTGAACTCCCGAGTGGGGCCTGGGCCTATGCTAACAATATTCATCACCAAAAGTGCAAGATTAAATTCTCTGTTTTTCCAGTGCAAAAACTCTGGCTAATACTGTTTATCCAAACCTGAAGCCAAAAGCTGTCTTCTGTTATTATGATGCAACTACTGTAACTCTGCGGAGTTCAGTGCGCGAGCATGACCTCTTGTGATCTGTTACATGACCAGCGAACCAAGCACACTGGGAAATTCCTGGTGTGAGCGTTGAAAATTGGTGTGCTTCCCTGCAAGAATCAGGAGGATAAATGCCTTGGAAAGAGGCCTCCTGTGAGAGAAAAAGTGGAAAAACTAGCTTTTTCCAAATTCTTTGTGACCTTTTGGAAATCTGTAGCACTTTCCCCACATTTTAAAATGTGTGGGAGAGGCAGCAAAGAATAATGTTGTTGCCGCTTAATCATATCATGCTACTGGCTGCCTCTTAATAGATTTTTTTATTTTTATTTTAGAGGGTATTATTCTTTTATGCGGGTAAGTATTTTGTTGAATGAGTGCATTTACTTAAGAGCAGATGTAGACCTATTATTACAGCAAATATTCATACAAATTAACCAGCACATCATTATTCTGAGCCCTACGGACCATGACCAGTTTGATGCAGCACTTAAACACTGTTAAAGTTTCAAGAAGGAACATCCTCTCCCCAGTGCAGCACGAACAGGCTATTTTTGAATTGTTCTGTGATGTCACAACCAATGTATTTACACATTGCCTCCTATCTTGTCTACATCAGCTTAGCCCTGTCCATTCATGACAAAGTTAGAATTAATTAAAAGGGGCTTTGGAGTAACACCTGCAAACTCGACAGTCTTTATGTTAGATGTTGAAACATTGATTGTGTTCAGCTTTGAGAGCATTCGTGAGGTCAGATACTGATACTGTATGATTAGTTTTGGATCACAAATGCTCCTCCATCTCATTCCAAAGGTGATCCAGAAATCACCATATGACTTGCCCCTATAGCCAGATAATTTGGTACGGTGACCTGAGGCTCATGTGGGGCAGCACATTCATTTTTGTGAGCCTGACTGACCATCACCCTCTACTGGACATCACAGTAACAACAGACTTGACACGAGCCACAAACTATTTGTAAATGGGATGTATACAGAGAAAAAGAGTGCATATAAAAAACTAAGGTACTGCTGTGGAGGGCATATGAGGGTAGCAAAGAACGGAATATTTACTTACATTTCATTGTAGTCTGGTGCATGGCGGGGAAGAATGGATTTGCATCCTGAATTTCCTTTTTCTCTGAATATATAGATAGATAGAAAAATAGACAGACAGACAGACAGACAGATAGATAGATAGATAGATAGATACATTGATGCATAGATATATCGATAAATAGATGCACAAAAATTAGGCACAATACAGGTCAGCCAGTCAGAATAGTAACAAAAACAAAAGTTCTATCTATGATACGGTTCCTTTAAGAGAAGAAGTCATGACAGCCTGTTATACCTGTCAAGTACCAAAGACTGGAAGAAAACGGCTTGCACCATTGATTTTGGAGTTTCCACGACCTCATACTCTTTCTTTAACAGATACTGGGACATCAGGGTTTCAGTTGTTGTGCTCCAGCCCTTAAAGTATGACATTCAAAAGATTACTGCAAATATAATTTCTGAACAATTTATACACTATTTGGACAAAGGTATTGGGGCACAGCTCTGAATTCAGGTGGCCCCTTCCTTCCAGTGAAGGAGAATCTTAATGCTTCAGCATATCAGGACATTTTGGACAACACCATGCTTCCAACTTTGTGGGGAAGGACCTTTCTATTCGAGCATGACTGTGGCTGAGTGCAAGTGGACCCAAGCTAGGTCCATAAAGACATGGTTGGATGAGTTCGGATGGTTGTATGAGTGACTGTCCGCACAGAGCCCTGACCTCAATCCCATCCAACACCTTTGAGATGAACTGGATGGTGAGCCAGGCCTTCTCGTCCAACATCATTGCCTGCCCCCATAAATGCTCTACAGAATGAATGGGCACAAATTCCCACAGAAACTCAAAAATCTGACGAAAAGCCCTCCAAGAAGAGTGGAAGCGCTTACAGCTGCAAAGGGGGACCAACTCCATTTTAAGTTTATGTATGCAATGTCTTTAAAGTCCCTGTTGCTGGAATGGTCCGATGTCCTAATACTTTTGTCCATACAGTGTGTCTCCGTGCACACGTACCGTATCCGTGCAAGTCCCAAAATGTTTATATGTTGACTTGTGTAGATTTTTTCGTCCGTCTCGGCATTCAGCAGTGATATCGTAATCTTTTGGTTCTGCCTCCCTGTTTTTGTGCCTTTGTGGAGAAAACGAAAGTGTCATTTAGTATCATTGTATTATCTAGGGTTCTGTAGAGTTTGTTGCCCACTTACCAGTTCGAAATTAACGTTGGTCTGCTGTAATTCATCTCAATTCAGCTAAATACACGAGCACACTAATGTAACAGATAATTTTTAAAACATTTGTTTTTAAAACATTTGTAAACTGTAGGTACTGATGGGGCTCTTTGCAAGGTTTCGTTTTTTAACAGTCGTGTCTCTAAGACGCCGTCCGTGTTGCCATGCGACGCCTGCAAACAAATAAATAAATGAACAAATTTAAAAAAACAATCAATCAATCAATAAATAAAGTAAACAGACTACCACACTAATGACAGAGAAATAGATAGATAGATAGATAGATAGGTAGATAGATAGATAGTTAGATAGATAGATATTAATATGTATATATGTAAACAAAATATGTGTGTGTACGTTCGTGTTGCCATGCGACACCTGCAAACAAACAAGTAAAATAATAAACAAATTTAAATAAATAAATAAATAAATAAATAAATAAACAAAAGTCCCGGATGAGGTTGAGTCACTCGCGCTGACGTCGGCGGCTCTCTGAAAATGGCCGAGTCGGAAGAGGAGGTGGATGTCTTGGTCCAGAGAGTTGTCAAAGATATCACCAACGCCTTTAAGAGAAACCCCAACATGTACGTAGCTTTCGCTTGCTCTTTTCTCTTCCTCATTTTGTGCACCGGTGCTTGGAAGTGTGCAGCTGTTCCTTGCTGGCAGCAACGGCAAACTACTTCTGAGAGCTAGCCAAGGTGCTACAGCTGCTCTCCGGACAGGTGTCTATAAGTGGAGTCGTGCTATGCTAAGCTAAGCTAAGCTAACAGATGCTTCACAAGGTTGTTTACATGTTATTTAAAGTGCTGTCTTTGCTTGCTACTGTCTAGAGGAAGCTCTCCTGGCTTCAAATTTCTCACAAACAGTCTACTTGTGTTTTCTGTTGTCGTGGTACGAAGCTTTTCCAAGTTTGGGGCTGCTAACTTAATTGCTAACTTTCTCTTTTTTTCTTTAATCAGAAAGAGTCAGAAATCTGTATTTATCCCAGAGGAAATTGCTTATGCTATGATTTCACAGACACACAAAGACACAGAGACAAGGATAATATAAAATATAACGTCTAAATCAATCCAATAGAAACGTCAATATGAAAAGCACTATGCCAGATACACAAATTCTGAGGTGTAAATACTGCAGATAAGTAACTTGCAGTTAAGTTAATTACTGATGAGACAAATGGTTGTTGGGAGTATTTTGTTGCATGTAGGCTGACTGTTACAGACTGTCTTAAAGGGGTTCTTACTGCTGTGGTGTGGTTTTGAGGGCATCTTTTTGATTCTGAGACATAATTTGAAAGGGTTCTGATGACCGTTTTTTTTTTTGTTTATTTGTTTTTGTTTTTTTGTTTTGACGATTTGACCCTGAACTAACACCACACTGTCCTAAAGTTTGTAGACACCTTTTGTCTAAAAGCAAATGTATTAAAAGAGGCTTTACAGTAACACCCTCTGAACTCTACATGCTTTACATTTGATGTTGGAAAAGGGTTAGATTGCGTTCAGCTTTGAGAGCAGATACTGATGCTGGATGATTCGTTTAGGATCACAAACCATCCTCCATTTATTCTTAAAGGTTTTTGATGAAGCTCCATCAGTCTTGAGATTGCATTCAAACCAGGGGGGCTGTATGACTGTATAATGAAGCAGTGGGCTTGGTGATCTCATGTGTGGCTGTTCCAGAATGTCGTATTTTACTGAAAAGCTTGTCCGTGGAGATAATAATGCAGTGTGTACCCAAATGAACAGCTCTGTGAGCAACTGATATACCTTTTAAATATACAATTTCTCTCAGGAGTCTCTGGATGCATTTGGATTTATAATGTAACCTTGTTTGGATTTCGAAAGCATCTGAAATGTTTACCAGACCCAAGTGTTCAGTTACGGTGAAGGTTAATCACTGCCCTAAAAGTTGTCTATTATTTAATCCAGTGTATCTGTGCAAGAGTAGTCCAGGATTAGCTCTGGTCTGTTACATTGTTAGGTTTCCAAATTTGTGCCTGTTCTGTTCTTTTATGTGTATTTTGTCCATCTCTTTCTTTGCTGTAGAGATGAAATTGGTCTCATACCGTGCCCGGAGGCGAGGTACAACAGAAGCCCCATTGTCTTGGTGGAGAACAAACTAGGAGTAGAAAGCTGGTGCGTCAAGTTCTTGCTCCCCTATGTGCACAACAAGCTGCTGCTCTACCGACAACGCAAGCAGTGGCTGGACAGGGAGGGTGAGAGCATTTCTTATTCAATTATCTAATTCCGTCACTTCATTATAAACTGGAACAAAGATGTGAAGAGGACACTGAGGGTGAGGCTTGCTACTGGTATGCTGGTAATGCTTGTTTGTTTCAAGAAGAAGAGGGAGCTCGAGTTCAAGAGACATTTATGTCTTTGCTGTAGCATCTGACATGTTCAGGAATACTAATAATAACAGATGATCTGAGCTTTGCTGGTAAACACTCTCTCTCTTCCACTCAGTGCTGGTGGACATCACTTCCACACTACTGTTACTAAACCCAGACTTTACCACGGCTTGGAATGTCAGGTACTGAATCTGTTCTGTTTTGTTTGTTGTGTGTATATAACCTGTTAAGCAATTAAAACCTGTTACATAAAAAATTTAGAATCGCCTTTCAGACACTTCTGGACACTTTGTATTGGTATGATGATGCACGTTTTCATATCCAGAGCAATTTTTAGCTCTGAGGTCTAGATTCAGTTTTGTTAACACTGAATGTGTGAATGTCTTGATTTTACAGGGCATGTGCTTATGCCAAAAAAACTGATCTTATAAAACGGTGCAATGGTGATAAAACCATTCCAGACATGGACAGAATGCATCCATATGGCTAGTTTTAGTCTTTATCCATGAAGCACCAAGATGGCACACTGGGGTTACAGTTTTCAATTTAAAGTCCTTACGCCTTTAAGACATTTCTTCCTTTTCCACAAATAATCTGCCCTGCATATCTATTTTTAGAGTATATTTTCCCATTGACTTCCCAACAGCTGAGTCATGGGCTGCTTTTTATAGAAAGTCCTTGCAAATGCTTGAAGAAAACCCGCTTCAAACATCTAGGATGTTCAGACTACTGTCATGTGTTTAAAAGGAAAAATGTATTCTCCAGAGAGTAAAAATTTTTAAGATTCTGAACTTGTAAAGGAGTGACCCCTAAATTATATCAGCAGACAGGAGAGGCTCTGGTTGAGCCTTTCACGTCAGGAGTTGATGTCCAGTCTCCTGTAATATTAGGATTCTCAAAACTTGCACTTGCAGCCTATTGTCCAGTAGGGGGAGCTCTTGTCAACACACAGTGAACCTGATTCAGGTCTGCTGGATCCATTGTTTTTTTTGTTGTTGTTTTTTTATCTTATTGGAATGGCTGTAATTGGTACATTTTTTTGTGCTCTGGTTAATTTAATTTGTAGGAAGGAGCTGCTTCAGTGTGGAGTGCTGAATCCAGAGAAGGACCTCTACTTGGGGAAATTAGCACTGACCAAGTATCCGAAGAGCCCAGAGACATGGATACACAGGTTGGGGGACTGCTTTTGATTCTTCGTCTTTGAAAACACTTCTGTACTGTTTGTGCCTCTGTGGTATTAATGCAGAATGAATATTATATATCCTAACCCAGTTAAAGTAGCTACCGCACATATCCTACAAAGATTACTTTCTCTCTGCGCGCATGCAAACGAGGTCAGATCAGCAGGTCTTTTGAAATATTAAGGATATGAATTAAGTTCTGCAATCTTGCATCCCATCTTGGACCAGGCAGGCCTTCTATTTTAGGAGCTCCATCAAGATGCATTTTTCTTCCCATCACTTCAGATCAGGTGCTGTCAGCTGTTAGTGTTGACAGATCACTAATGTGTAGTCACCATGTCCCTGAGGGGTGCTGAGGAAATGGGGGTCACACTGCTGCCCTGAATCTCACAGAACTCTTGAGGGGAAAGGTGTATTTTCGAATTGTGAAATTCTGTTCCCTGATTTGAAAGCATTTGAAGGCAATATTTGGTATACTTATTCAAGAAAGGTATTTTTAGTATTTTTGTGTAATGTGTATGTGTGTGTGTTAATGATGTAACAGAGCGAGCACTCTGCTGAGGGTTCAGTTACGTAGGCACATATCTGTGCCCCAGTTTCAGTTGATAGACTCTGATAGTTTTGAATGCACTCAGGCCATGGGATTTCGACTGAGATTAATGTTATGGATTTCAGAGCAGGGTGAATTTCAGTATATGAGTGGTGTATAACTGCAGAAGAGCTGCTTGTGGGACAGTTTGTCAATTATAGTACTGCACAAAAGTCTCAGGGACCTGTGAAAACATTTATAAACCGTTTAGACAAGCAGTGAGTTGTTTTTTTTCCACGTGAATATTCCTGAATATACCTAATAATCCTAAGAAGAATAAATAGAAATGACATTATACAGTAAATAGTGTGGGGTTTTTTATGTGCAGTATATCAGTGAAGTCCAGTATTACTTGTAGTTTCCATCAGAAACCTGGTTTGACTTTCATTAAATTAAATCAGGAGCTGCTGATGAAATTTCACAAATGGAGGAACTGTTGAAATCTGTCTCTTATCTGCTCTTTGTTTTGTGTCTGATCCAGCTTTTTTGCTGATATTGGCTCAATTCTGATACCTTGGTATTGGATCGATGCTGTGTGCAATATTATTGAAAACAGTGAATGGAAATTTTTGAATGGTTTTTCATATATATATATATATGTATGTGTGTGTATCTCTCAGCACCCGGGTTTGCAGTACAGTGCATATGATGCACAGGACAGTAGCAATGTAAAAATATCTTCAGTGCAGTTACCTGCAGTCCAAGTGCATTTGTTTAAAGGCTGATGTTGTGGCTGGCAGGCGGTGGGTGCTGCAGAGGCTACAGAAGGAGTGCTGTCCTGCCGCCTCGGGACAGAAGGAGCAGCAGGGTCAGGCCGAGCCGCGGGGAGATGCTGAGAGGATCCGGCACAGTGAGCGGCTGCAGAGAGCACTTCAGGAGGAAATGAGTGTGTGCGCGGATGCCGCCAGCCGCTACCCTAGCAACTACAATGCCTGGTCCCACCGCATCTGGGTCCTACAGCACATGGCAAAAGGCAGTCTGAAGGTAGACTGAGCGCTCATTCTTGCTTAACATTCTCACCACATCAGACATTAGAATGGGTTAAGTGCCAGACACAATATTAGATTTGGCACGATACAGATTATTTTGGTTGGAGAGGAACAGTGTTGTGTCCAAAGTTTTTTGAGGGGTGAAAATGTACTCTTTACAGTTCTTTGTTAGCGCTAGCATTTTCTGGTTCTCGTTCTTTGCCTCATGAACCTAAAAAGTTGTAGTGGAAATAATATCCAAACGACACAGCGTGTCAGATCCTTTTTGATTTTACATGACCTTATTACTGACTATTCCTGCTGCCCAGTTCTTACTGAAGCCCTTGAGGGCCTTTGGGAGGTGACCTGTTTTGTGCTCTGAGTATTTTCCTCATTGTAGAAAGAGCTGAAACTGTGTACTGGTAGTTAGGAAAGCTTATTAGATCTCAGGGTTCACTGAATCTCAGGCCATTTGATGTGTCCTTATCGGCCCTAAATGGGATTCAGAATTAGGCAAATGTTCCAGGGCACAGTGAGAGCTTCAGGGCTTGAATTGAACAGAAGGGGCCAGTGGTTTTAATGGTCCAAAATGGATTTGAACAGATACTTTCCGATTTAATGTTTCAAGGCTAATTTGTTACCAAGAAAGGGAGTGCTGTTACTTATCTGCAGAGAGTTGTAAGATCATCTTTACAGTCTTTCTTTCTTTCTTGCTCCACTAATCAGCGGGAATTTCAGTTTGTTTGGTGAGTTCAGGTGATGACCAAATATCTAATCCATAGATTTCTGCAGATTTTTCAGATTTCTGGAACTACACTTTCCATAAGTGTGATCTTTCACACACATACAAAAGAAATGGGACAACAACAGCGTTACAGTGTCCCATTATATCTGATGGGATTTTTGGTCAGTGTTCTGTAAAGCTTGTTCAATTTTGCAAGAGTTTGCTACAAAATAACTCCTTTGTGTTTGGAGATCAAGTGACCCCAGCCAACATAGATTTTCTTATAAATGTAGGTGCCACTCACTGTTTGTGGAGTGTATCATTAGTGCGCTTCTGCCCTGCTGCTGCAGATTCTTCATGACGAGTTGTCCTCCACGAGGCTCTGGGTGTCCATGCACGTTTCTGACCACAGTGGCTTCCACTACCGCCAATTCCTCCTCAAGGCTCTGCTGGGTGAGCTGGGTCAGTCGTTGGAGAGGCCTCAGACAGGCAGTCAACACCTCCCACCCCATAATCCAGCTGACTCCCACCAGATTCATCAGTCTAATGGAGACCGCACAGGGGGGACAGTGGACGACCCCCACGCAAGTGCCATTCCTCAACTCTTCCACGAGGAGATGGAGCTCTGCACTGACCTCATTGAGTCTTATCCAGGCCACGAGACACTGTGGTGTCACAGGTAGGCGGGCAGGATTTCTAATCTCAGATTTAGGGGACAGTTAATAGATCCTAAATATTTTATTGCAGTGTTTGATTCACAAATCTGGGGTTATTTCACAAAGCTGGTGGCTTGAAGACTTAAGTCAAGAGTCAAGACAGCACAGTACCAGCTGGAAAAATATTCCTATGGGACAAACCTCAACCTCAAGTTATCTGACTATTTAAGAAATCACCTCTCTGACGTATCACACTAGTGTCCTATCTGAGTAAACAGCCTGAGAGCATTAGCAGCTACATAGCTAGCTACCTAGCAAGATAAGTGAATAACAAGGGTCCTTACATGACTTGACGTAAGCAATATTTATTTATTTATTTTTCTTCGTTTAGGAAAATTGGCAATCAGGAGGGTAAATGAAGTAAAATGAGAAAGTGAAATGCTCTCACTTTGTAAATGACTTGATTTTCAGATCATTTCTTTTATGGCAACTGATCACCCAGCTGAACAAGTCGACCAAGTGAGACTGTTCTTGGTGCGCCATCGATTTCAAAATTATGAGTTAAGACCCATTCAAGTCTTTCTAATGGATATGTCTTATTTTCTGACTCCGCACCAGTTGGGCTGTTTAAGGCATTAGCGAGAGTTCCTCTCAGTGGCTCTTCACATTTATCTCCATCTGGATTGGAGATCAGGTAGAATGTGTTCTCCAGCTGCATGCTGTGCTGATGGAAGTTGCTCCATCAGTCACCATCAGAGCCAACTTGAGCAGTCTGGCTGTGTAGTGTGTGAGTAGTTTGACTTTGTCTCCAGTAGGCTGTCCTTGGCCTTCTCCTAGACTGGCCTGATGTGTTTATAGAGCAGTGTTATGGTTTGATGGATGATCCTGTGCTGCAGAGCCACAGCTCACTGAAGTGTATTCTCTCTCTCTTTTCTCTCTCTCTTCTCTCTCTCTTCTCTCTCTCTCTCGCTCTTCTCTTC
>JBBIGA010000040.1:7949263-7962917 GCA_037576975.1 Alestes dentex
AAGTTATTTACGGATACCTCAAATGTCGCAAAAAGCTACATCCGGAATTTTTTACAGAGGAAAAAAACACTTCTTTGCATATTTTTTGTGCCTCTTACAACAAATACCTAGAAGTGCAAACATCATGGAAGTGTAGTGAAGCTGAGGGGATGCTGCTTCTTTCAGTGCTTGAAGTGAAAGGCCTAGAAAAGGCTAGGGCCTTACTAAATGGAAAATGCTCAGACAGCTTGGTAAGACAGAAAAACAAAATCTCTTGCGTAATAAATAATAAAAAATGAAAAAAAATGAAGTGTACAAAATGTTCGGATCAGTAGGTTATGAGGAAATCAAGGAAGCTTAAGGTAAAAAGTTGCACTGTTTCTGAAAATAGCGATAGAAAATAACAAACCCTATTTACAGTTAAACCAAAACTTATTAGTGGAGAAATTTTCAAACATAGTTTGCTGATATGTTTTTCTGCAGTTGTGTGGCAGTTGCGTTGATCAGAGATAACTGCTTTTATCTCCCGTTTCAGAACTCCAGTTTGGTTCATGGTTTCTGAGTCATGATTTAGTTGTATCACAGTATAGCTTGGAAAAATCAGCTTTAAACTTTTAGCCCATTTACAGAATTGAAAATCCAGCCGAATGCACTGTACTGACCATTTTTCCTCCATTATCAGTTCCATTCAGCACCAGCCTCTCTCAGATCATGAGCCAAGCCGTACTCATGATTTATAAATGAGACGTGTCTACCCTAATGATGCCCTCTGTTGCTCTAAAAGTCCAGCTATTTGTCATAATTGTAAAGAATTGTGGTTTCTTCATTTATCTTTTGCATCATGTTGAGAACCGTTATATCAATAATTAGTGTGTATGATAAATTAATATGTATGATAAATTAGTATAGGTTTTGATGGCTTTGCCACAGTAAATGTCGGTAATATTACAGGCCACTTCAGCTAATGCCATGTAATTATTGCCTCCATGTCTGTTAGTTTACATAGAAAAACTCAATGTAATGAGGACTTGAGCGCACTCTTGGTCACAAAGAGAACATACGAGTCATACAATCATGTCACGTAAGACAGACAAATGCATATCTTTGTGTCCCTTTTGAACTGTGGTCAACAAATATATATGCTGCATGTCTAATTCTGTCTATCTACCTTCATTTGGCACATGACATTTTTCATTTTCTTGTTTGTTGTTCTTGAAATCGCAGTCGAGGAGGAGCCTTGCCTCATTCCCAACATATGTGGAAGGTGAGTTTTGATGATCTGTCCCTTATCCACTTTAGAGCAGCTGTCATAAAAGTATTCTTATACAGAAAGTGCTCTATAAGCAAAGTTCTTCATCTTACTTTTTCTGTTTATTGAAGTATTGCGTTTTGTGAAGAGTGTGGATCTTATTTTTCCCTCTTCTCTGTTTGACGGTCACCTTTTGAAACCATCGTATCATGACTTTCAGTTCCAGGCCCTTGTGACCCAGAGGACCTCATTGATGGCATCATCTTTGCCGCAAACTACCTGGGCTCGACACAGCTGCTCTCAGACAAGACCCCTTCGAAGAATGTGCGCATGATGCAGGCCCAGGAGGCTGTCAGCCGCATCAAGGTGAGCCGGCAGTGCCTCTGTGGTTTTGCATCTTTGTGTGCAATCTCTCCTGAAAGTCTGAACTTGAGTGAACTTCAGCTTTTTTTTTCCTGGTCCTGTCTTTGCAAAACACCACAACAGTGGTCAGGATAAGCAGACATGCTTGATACCGAAACCCAGTATGACAGTTTTAGGACAAAAGAAGGGAGGCAGTAGAGGATCGCTGCTCTCGTAATAAATATGTTTTGTCAGAAATGTATATCGGGATGTGGCAGGCACTTTGAAACATGTCTTGCAGTGTCTTTTGAGGCAGAGGTTTTGTCTTACAGGAGTCGAAAGTGGTTATTTCCTACTCTTAATTCCTCTTACTCGAAGAAGGTATTTTTTTAAGCAGTAAGCATAACACACCTCTGCAGAGTGGTGATGAATTTCCACTTACTGCTTCGATCTCAAAGGACTGCAGACGTTTGCCACCTCACCCCCGTTTCATCCTCCTGCGGCATAAGGCAGCCATTCTCTCCAGTCAGCCTCATGACTCAGCATTTTTTATCTCCACCTTA
Source organism: Alestes dentex (assembly GCA_037576975.1). Taxonomy (NCBI): domain Eukaryota; kingdom Metazoa; phylum Chordata; class Actinopteri; order Characiformes; family Alestidae; genus Alestes; species Alestes dentex. The sequence continues at coordinate 7,951,397 of JBBIGA010000040.1, forward strand.
AAAAATGCAGCAAGCCCAGCACCACCATTCCGTGTTTCTTCTTCAGCACATGTCGGCACCATCAGAGCATCTCTGCTAAAAGTTGAATTTGATCTTCTAGTGCAGCTGAGAGATGAAACCTGCTCAACCGTGAACTGCTGCCAGGTGAACTGATCCCAGCGTCTGATATTGCTGTTCTTGCAGGCAGGGTGAAAACTGGACAGCGTTAAAACAAATAAATCCCTGGTCAGGGGCTGCTGCCGGTTTTCAGTACAACAGTAGAGGCTTTTGAATAATAGTAGAAAGGTAAAAACTACAGCCTAAAGGAATACCGTACTGACTGCCAGTATAGTTCACGCTGGTTTTTTTTGTGTTTATGTTGTTTGTATTCACTTATTTAAACGTGAGCAACCTTACTTTGAGCTTGACTATCAAAATACGCCGCTTAAACCTAATAGAATCCTAACTTGTACGTTAAAACGCACCACTTTAAAAGAGCCGATTCTTGATGGTGTTTTAACTGCTGTAGTAGGTGGTGGTGAATAACAAACAGTTATTTCAAATGCATCCTCACAAACTCAGACCCCACCCAGAGGCCAACTGATGAACCTCGTTTCGTCACGCACAGTGCAATTCTGACCTCTTTCTCCACCAAGCTGACGTGGGAGCATTCTAATTATAAGTGGGGTGAGCGGTTTTATCCCTAAAGCATCACGTTTTGCTGTTATTGTACCACTGTTTGGTTTTATTGATTCTGAAAGTCACATTTTTGTTTTAATAATGAGACAACAGAGGGGGGTCTTAGTATTTAGAAAGCTTTGCTGCATATGTCCTTCCAGATCAAAAACCATCTCCAGTCCTCTAACAGACATTCACCTATTAATTATTCACAAGCAGTGACATTCTGCCATAGCTCGTGTTCTAGAAGATGGTCTGATGCCATATTACAAAAAGGATTCTGAGACATCTAAGCGAACGCATATGGATGGAGAGATTCCTGAGCATAGACACTGACAGGGCAGCTGCCGTGACGCAAATCTCACTTTGATGCTCGGTTTGATCTATTTTTATGTCGCTGGCAAGTACAAACTAGCTCTTGATCTAATTTTCAGCGGAGTTCCTCTGCTCCTTTTGCAGTCACTGTTTTATCTGAAAGGATGTTCTGTAATGTAATGCCAACTGGATGTTTCAGAAAAGGGCAAGTAGGCCCTCTGGTGGGGAAAAAGAGGCGCTAATTAGCCCCTCGCCAGTCAACAAAGAGCAAAAATATGGTGGATATTTCAGGCCAAACCTTGGAATTACAGCTATTTAGGTTACCTAAATCAACTGTAATTCCAAGTGAAAATATCCACTTCATTGCAGAGACACTATAGTGCCTCTTTGATTGAAGTACATCAAGTGCTACTGCCTTCACAGGCATGTTTGTAGTTTGTCTGAATGTGGCTGACGAAGGCCAGATGCAGCCTCAGGTCAAGCACACTCACTCAGCAGTGCAACTTGTGTCGGCCGGCCTCTGCCTCGCTCTAACCATATTCCTGTCTCTGTTTGTTCCATGCTAAGCAGACGGCCCAGAAATTAGCCAAAAACAGGAAGAAGGTGCAGTAAATCCTCATTGATTTGGTGTTTTGCTTTTTTGAAATATCTCTTCTTCCTCTTTCTCTTTTCTTTTTGCCTGGTATGGACACTTCTGTATTGTTAGCTCCCGCCTGTCTCCTGTTTGCTATTTTTCTGAATCCAGCAACAAGCCGTAAACCTGTCAGATGTTTGTCTGTGAAGCTTGTTTACCATTCGTTCCATTTCATATCAGACATTAATGCAGTCTTTACACCAAAGGAGAGCGTTAGACCCCTGTGAAGTTACGGATAAGCCGTTCTTGCTGGATGCAGAAAATTACAGGTTTCTACAGCATTCCTTTCTTTACAATCTCTTTCCTTTCCGAGCTGATGTGCTGTGTTTGTGAGTGTTTTTAAAGGAGTGCTTCTGGCACTCCAGCTTTTGTTATGCAGTGCACTTTTGGCCATTTACTTGTTCAGCAGTGTATGGATCTGTCAAACCTTTCATTTCTGCTGTCTCTCTCACACAAACCCATTAAAACCCCTTTGAGAAACTAACCGCCACACTAACCCAACCCTGCTTGTCTTGCAAGATGGCTGTAGAACGAATGTTCAGTCTGTCAGAGTTTCCTGTGAAGGAGATTTGTCTTTACAACCTGTTTGATACGAATGAGCCCAGACCTGGAAAGAAGTCATATTCTTTTCAAAGCTGGTTAAGGTCCCTCTTTGTAAAATGAACTTGCACTGCTCCTTCGCTGCACCTCTGGGCCTCATTAACCTTCTGTTCTCTCTACATGTTTCTCTCTCTCTCTCTCTCTCTCTCTCTCTCTCTCTCTGAAAGCTAGTATAAAACTGAACTGTGTGGATCTTTGCCGAGGGAGTGACTGATGACCGGTGCTCTTCTCTCTGTGTCAGCAGGCCCCTGAAGGTGAAGCTCAGCCCATGACTGAGGTGGATCTTTTCATTTCCACTCAGAGAATCAAAGTGCTGAATGCAGACTCGCAGGTATAATGTCTTCATTTCTATTCCTGTTCCAACACATAGCCAAAAAGTGAAGTTTTCTTTCTGTAATTCAACACAGATAATGAACAAAGGTAGAGTGTTGTCTTATAAGAAATTAAATTATAAATGAATATGTATACAGTAACCCCCCCCACACACACACACACTTGAACGTGGATCAGCAGTCGCGGTTTAGTCCATCGCAGATTTTTTCTGAGAACTGAACTATTGATTGTTCGCTGAAACCTCCGCACTAACACGGAAACTGCAGTTATCCTGCGCACTTTTGTGTCCAGGCCTCGTCCGCCACGCCCCCTTGTCCTCGTGCTGGGTTGCTAAGCACCGCACCCAAACATAAACAACCCAGCTTGAGGACGAGGGGGCGTGGAGGACGAGGCCCAGACATCACCGCTTTTTTATGGCAATATATAATTGTTCATGCATTTTAGTGCTGAATTATTAAGACAAATATCATTTACTAGTAGCCAATCCGAGAACGCTATTTATTTTTCCTTGCTTCTGCCCTTTGACGCAGCTGCAGTCCAGAATTTCCCCTGTGGAGCATCTTGAGTGTTCTCATGTTTTTGTTTTGTTCTTCATAAAGCCCTGTATTTTTATTACATGTATTTTCCCTGCTTATATCAAACAAAACGGCAGCACATACCAAAGAAAAGGCGCGTGCATGAATTACAGTACAGTACAGTCTATATAGGGGTAACATCTGTATTTTACATTCTAGCACTGCGGGAGTGTAAATTGTACAGTACGGATACAGGTTTAAGCTGAGTTTTAAATAAAGTTAAAATGTTTTGTGAGCATATCTGGGGGCATATTTAGGGTTTACACTATAAAAATAGGCATTTTTAGGATTTTTTTTACCACATCACAACATCGCGTTTTTCACTTTACGCGGATACTCTTGGGACGTGGGGGCTTATCGCGGGAGTTTATAAAGAACAGTCATGAAAAATCAGCTTCTGAACCTTATCTTCAGCTCCAAAACAGAAAGAGTTGCACTCTCAGTATTTAATATTTATCCCTCAGGTCTTCTCAGACAAAGATTCAACCTCAGTCACAGTAACTGTACACTGTTTCGTTTGTTGTTACAGTAACATTTTTCATAATGACATTCACTATTGGCTTAAATCAAAACTCTGTTTTAGCAGAACTAATATTACATTACATTAATATTGGAATCATAATTGAGAAAGAGAAATCAAATTCCTGTCAAATTATTCTAAGGAAAAATGTGGGTTTTTTTTTTAATAGAGATTTGGTACTGTTTTATAAATCTTAGAATTTATGAGGATGAAAGCAGTGAAAGCAGCACAGAGATTGATGAATTTTGTGTGTGTGTGTATATATATATATATATATATATATGTGTGTGTGTGTGTGTGTGTGTGTGTGTGTGTATATATATATATATATTTATATATATATTATATATTTTTAACACGTTATTTTTTCTGGGATTAATTGATCTAAATGTACGCGTTAAAAAATTAACGCAGATTAATCGCACCACGTGACTTTAACAGTCCGGTGTTCTGTCGAAACATGCCACCCGTCGAGGTGTGCTACCGTGCCCTTCTGCGCATGTGCAGTTCCACAGTCTTGGGTTTCCACGCCCATAAATCTGTGCTATCTAACCTGAGGGAAGCTGGTTCATCTGTGCTATCTTGCGTTGGAGTCACTGGTTTACGGTGATTGATTTCTTAAAAGCTCTCTTAATTGTTACTTTCGACTTGTATATGTACTTGTTTGCTCATACATGCTGTCTTCAGTGCACAGACATATGAGTGTTTGTCGCTACTCTGGGGTCTGTGCTTTGCAGTCATTGCATAAGCAGTTTACTCTAGGATCAATAAAGTTTTCTGATTCTGATTCTAAAATGCCTTTTTTTCTGGAGTTTGCTATCTGAAGCTGGGAAACAACAGCACTGTCCAGAATCACCACAAGATGTAAGCATGGCACGAAGTAGCCTGTGTCCCGCTTCATGGTAGCACTTCTCAGCGTTAGAGCCTGACTGTATGAACTGGCTCTATGCACCTTTATCTAAGCTCGATCGATTGATCGATCAATCGATCTATCTGTCTGTCTGTCTGTCTGTCTGTCTATTTATCTATCTATCTATCTATCTATCTATCCATCCATCCATCCATGCATCAAGGCTCTTTTGTTCCTCTGATTATGCATATTTTTGTCTATTTCTCATCATTATACATGTTATAAACTGTCTATAAACTGTATGAACTGTACAAAGCTTTTTTTAACAATATGTAACTGTTGACATGAGTGTGTTCTGACTGGCGCTAGAAAACGCGCTGATTTATTGGAAAAAAGCACATACAACAATGAAATGACCGACTGTCCCTTCTTGCAAAGAGCAAATAGGATAAAAAAGCTCAGAATTGGTGATTGAGCACTTATTAAAATATAAAAAAACAACAAACTGCTACTGTATTCTATTACCAAAAATGTTTTACATGTCAACATTATCAACATCTCATAATCAATTGGAATGCTTAATATCCAACATCAATATTGAATGTTATTGAAAAAATATAAGATTTCTGATAATCAATGTCTCTCATCATAAACAAGAAAAAAATATCATCTTTAGTGCTGATCAATCCATGCTCCACTTTTCTTGTGAAATTAAAAAAATAAATGCTGGCATTTCTTTTTGCACTGCACAATTCATCACAATGCCTCAATTTACAGTGCAATTTTAATTTATGTACATGTGTAAGGTCACACAGTATTCAGTGTACGTGTTTTTCTTTTTTGGTCATGTAATCAAGCTATGATTAGCATGGCAGAAAATTGTTCTTTTTGATCTGATTCAGGAGTTTATTACTTTAAATTGGAAATTTTAATTTAAAATTCTAAAATTTTAATCAAACACAGTAGCGGTGTAATGTTACTGATTGAAGTATTTTGAGTTGTGCGCTACAATTTATCACCAGACCAGGACTTTTCCTGATGTTCTCTAACGTAGCAACAGATGCTATGAAAGAATACATCTGTGGGCAGGGATGGACATTAGAGTTACTTCAGCACAGCTCCAACAGCACACCAGACACATACAGCCATGGAAAAAAATAAGAGACCGCATCATTTTTGTCTGGTTATTGTGTTTGTGTGTCTGTGTAAAATGTGCATATCACTATTGTTTTATACACTAAACTGAAAAGTACATATAAATAATTTATTATACCTTGGAAATGTTAAACTGCACAACACTCTTGCATCATTTTACAATTACAACAATTAAAATAGTGATGTTAAGAGCAGAGTGTGTGACTCTGTTTCATCCATCAGAAACTGAATCAGGAGTGAAGCTGCTGGAATACAGACCATAGAAAAGCAGTTTTACAAACACTACTGCATTCACAACACATATGGAGGCATTTCTTATTTTTTACACAGCTCACACTGCAATAGTTCAGAAAAGAATAGCAACCCGTGCATTTTACACACACACACACACACATATTGTCGCAAACTGGTCAAACAGTCGACAGAAAAAAGGGAAAAATGGTCTCTTTTTTGCATGGCTGTATAAATCAAAATTACATTCACTTATAACCAATATATTAATTTAGCCAGTAAAGCCAGCTTTAACCAGCAGAGAGCACAAGGAAGCCACAAAGTTGGTGTGATTGATTGGCAAAGTGTGGATTTACAAGCAAACACAACAAATCCACATCCACCCACCAATCACTTCATCAGTCACTGTGTCTAATACGCTAGTACCATCTCTACATACAAAACCACTACAGTCACCTGAACAGGTGCAGGGCAGCAGATGGTCTACAGTCTGTAAATGTACACCTTTATGATGAATCTATAAATTACACCACCAGTCAAAGGTTTGATGATCCACATTGTAATTCTGATTCTAATTATATTATGTGGGCAACAGTGACAAATAAAAAAATGACATTTTCTGGGTAATATAAGAACTGAAATGGTGAAAATACTATATATTTATTGGTTAGCAAAAAATGTTGAGTGTACTTTTAGTAAATATTAATTGAGTAAGACAGAAATGTAGAAAATATTTTGCCACAACTTTTGACTGGTAGTGTAGGTGGAGCTCAAGTGGCCAGTGACTGAAAAAAGTGTGGGAAAGTACAAAAAGTCCAAACACGCATTCAATCAATGAAATCAAATAAAATAGTCTGTCATCGGCCCATGTAAGCTGAGCAAGACTCCTCCTCCTCCTCCTCCTCTAATAAACAGTCACTTTCTGTGTCGATTCTGCCCTTATGAGTGGCCATATATCCCCCTCGTGTCCTGTCTGGACTAGCCGGTTGATGTTCCTGTGTTAACGGTGTGTGTGTTTGCAGTTCTATGTGTGTGTGTTCTCCCTTTTGAACATCTTCCTCTAGTTGTGTAAGAAGCAGCTTCAGGAGAGGTTTGCTCTCTTCTTCATCCACTGGTTTCTCCCCTGGTTCCAGAGACCTCAGAGTCACAGACAACAAGTTGATGTTCTGAGAAACACTTTTCTCTGGTTTGTTTATTAGCCCTTCTGTCTGTGCTTGGTCCAGCATGGGAGGGTTTGGTGTTTCTATTCTCAGACCAGTCAAAACCGCTGGTTTGCTGAGTTTTTGCTGAATCTGAAGGAGCGATGAGGAACCGAAAGCAGCTTTTACAGGAGCAAACTCAGCACCTTCCTCAGGATTCTCTGCCACTTCAGAGAGGGCTGCGCTTGTGCCAGCAGAGCTCCGCCCACTACTGGAGGCCCTGGAATAAGAGTGATTGGCGGCTCTTTCCATGTAGGCATGCTGCCGGTCGTGATCGTCGTCATCATCGTCATCATCATCATGATCGTCATTCTGCTGAGAGAAAAAAACAGGAATCTCAGTTTCTTCCCCAGATTCCCTACATGTAACACTTGAGAATAACTAACTTTCAAAATGGCTTTAATATAAATCAGCATGTTTTCTTTGAAGTACCATAAAAAGCATAAAGCTAAAGGAGTTTCACACATAAATATTCATGACAGGAGAAATAACTGTATTGTCTTGGTAATAATAAAGGCCACACAATTTTTCTGAGAAACGAACTATAATTGTTTGCGGAAACCGCACTATCGTGGAAACTGCAAATATCCTCCGCAAATAGCCCCCTCATCCTTGTGCTGGTTGTTTATGTTTGGGCGTGGCAGTCAGCAAGGCAATCATACACCTGAACGGAATGAGCCCAAACAAACAACCGAGCATGAGGACGTGGGGGCTATTTGCGGAGGATATTTGCAGTTTCCACGATAGTGCGGGGGTTTCCGCAAAACAATTATAGTTCGTTTCTCAGAACAAAAAGAAAGGCGTCTTGGGACGGTAAAATAAAGCTGTACTCAGAGGCGGGAGGTTTGAAAGTAGCCAATCTGAGAACGCTACTTATTTCTCCTTGCTGCTGATTGGCTGCTGCCCTGTGACGCATCTCTGACAGACGCAGTACAGAATTTCCCCCATGGAGTGTCTCGAGTGTTCTCCTGTTTTTCGTTTTGTTCTTCTCCAAGCCCTGTATTTTTATTACTGTAAATTAAATTAATTTATTCCTGTATTTACCTGCTTATACCAAAGAAAACACACATGAATTACAGTGCAGTCTATACAGGGGTAACATCGGTATTTTACATTCTAGCACTGGGGAGTTCAGTGTAAACTGTACAATATGGATACGGGTTTACCTTTACATTTTATTTAAGGGTAATGTATTAAGCTGAGTTTAAAATTAAATTAAATTAACTTATACGCGGGTGCTCTTGGAACGTAACCCTGCATTTTTTTTTTTTTTTTGATAGTCAATCACTCATGTCAAACAACTGAACTACCGGCTGTTTACTGTTTTTTAAAACCTAAAATAATATGCAATATAATAATTATATTACATTCACAGAGTGAACTGTGCAGTCCTCATGCAGTGGTTTGGTTTGTTCTGAAAGTAAAGATACTGTTTGTTTGGTCATCTGGTCTAAAGTAAAGCTAAGTCAGACACTACATATTGTATGTGGCCCTCTTTACCCTTTGTTTTAAGAAAACACCTCCAAATTTATATCCATAGCTGTTCTTTTTTGTCATCTGCTCACACAGGTACATAGCAATAAGTGAACTTCATATTTGGTGAGTTTGTAATTTACTCCAGGTTGAATGCTGCTTTGAAAATGTAGACAAAAACAGAAATATCTGTTGAAATTAGCTCTTTTGGAAAAATACTGTTTGTGTGGACTGTGATATCTGTGGAGGTACAAATATACATATACATAAATTCTGATCAGCTCCCCTCTTCTGCAGCAACAGAGCTGAAAGACTAAGATAAGAATAAGAAGACAAAAATATATATGTAAATGTATGACATCACAAAAACTTTAATTTGAAAACAGGCTTTTTGAGCAGCTTAGCTTCTGTTTAGGGACTATATGGATGGAGGGAATTAATATAAATTTTGAAACAATATTTATACACCTCAGTTCCTGAAAAGTAATGTTATCACAATAGTGATATTTTGTCCATATTGTGCAATTCTATCCAAAACGCTTTTCAGTCAAGTGAGGAAAAACACAAGGGGTTTTTCCTCACTTGACTGAAAAGTAACAAGTAACTATGATCTGAATTTGAAATGAACATGAGTTGACATGACTGAAACAAAAGGACAGACCAAGTTCCTCACGTTTTCTCTATCTTCTTCTTGACGTTCAGGCTTGCTTGACTTTCCGATAGACAGAATTTCAGCCACAGATAGATCAGTCTGTTCTGGGAAAAGGAAGCTGCTGGGAACAAATCCGGTCTGAGAAAAAGAGGCAATAAAAGAAAGGGTAGAAGGGGTAGATTAAAGGAATGGAAAAAAGGAAACACATTTTCCCATCACCACAACTGTAGTAGGGGAGCATGGGTATGTGTGTGGGGGTCAGGGGTTCCTCCCCTTAACATTCATTTATTTCAAGCTATACAACATCTCTGCATGTCCAGAACACTTAAGCTAAAATCTAATTTTGCTTATAAAAACACCACTGACCACCAGCTTCAAGGAAACTCTTTAAATATCATTTCACGTTAATCTGAGAGAGAACGAAAGCCAGGAAACCAAAAAATATGAAGCATTGATGCAAAACAAAGGGGGACAATCCCCGAAGGGAACATCTACCACAGACGAGAAAACAACCACAGGTTCTGTGCCTCAGACGCAGAAAAAGCGCTCGTGTCGCCCACGCACTGATTCACGACACGAGACGCACAGAGGGCACGATACCTCTGAATGGAACATTTTTTCAGGTGTCACACAGTTTGTTTTGTGGTCTGACCTTTAACAGAGCCTCAAAGACAAGACATATAAACACATCTGAGTTCTGTCCAGAGCCATTTCATTCCACATAGAAATAAAATATAATGATGTGTGTTCTCAACATCAAAAAACTGACTGGTAAAGCGAATAATATTGATGATCTTGTTAGAGTCGGACACACTGGACAGCAACTAAACAGTCAGTAGTTAAAGTTGATGTTGGAAGCAGAAAAATGAGTGAAAGGATCATTTTGACAAGAACCAAACTGTGATGTCAGGATGACTGAACATCTCCAGCATGGCACATTTTGTGTGGGCGTCCCAGTGTTCAGAGGTCAGAACCAAAAGTGCTCAAAGGAAGGAGAACCAGCGACAGGGTCATGCACACCCAAGGTTCACTGATGGTTGTGGGGAGTGAAGGCCAGCCGGTCTGGTCTGATCCCAAAGAAGATTTTCTGCAGAACAAACTGCAGAGGAAGTTCATGCATAAGAAGGGGTCAGAACACACAGTGCATCAGCCCCTGCTGCGCTTTGGGCTGTGTAGCTGCAGACCGGTCAGAGTGCCCATGCTGACCCTGGTCCACCACAGAAAGATTCTACAAAGGAGAACTGGACCATGGAGTGAAGAAAGAAGGTGGTCTGGTCTGATGGGTCACATTTTCTTGAAGTTAATACACCTTCATTATACCTGAGGAAGAGATGGCATCAGGATGAACTATGGGAAAATGGCAAGAATATGTAGGTGATTTTCTGGGCAACATGCTTCAGGGAAATCTTGCATAATGGCATTCATATAGACAATACTTTGACACAGATCACCTACCTAAACATTGCTGCAGACCAGGTACCAACCCCTTCAAAGCAACCGAACGGAAGAATGGTTTGAGGAACATGACAAAGTGTTCAAGGGCGGCCTCCGAATTACAATCTAATCTAGGGAGGCTCCACCTTGTAATTTACAGGACTGCAAGTTTTGGGTGCACAAGGGGATCCACATCGTATCAGGCAGGTGTTTTTAATGTTATGGCTGATTATATGTATTTAATGGTTTACTAGTGCGTGTGTGTATGAGCATGTATTTACATTAACTTACATTTGTTTTGTTTATATTACCGAAAGACAATTTAAAAAACGTAATCATATTCAAAACATTCCAAATGAAAGGGAAGTACATATACACAGTTTCACAGGAGTAATTGGGTCTCTTCAGTAGTTTGTAGGCGTGGGTGGTCAAAGTACAAGTTTATTACTTTACTACATTCCAGTGCATGAAAATATAGAGGAGGGCCAAGTCTTAGTGCAAATGACTAATATTAACATGTTTGGTGTCTCACTTTTGGTTCTGATTATTTATTTCCAATTACCATACCCAGACTAATAAACAAGAAAGAACAATCCACATCATTTATCACAGTCTTCTGCCCCCATTAAAATAAAATTCCCACACAAATGGTCATTCAGACAGCAGCAGTTTTACTGTGAGAGGTGGAGTCGTTTTACCACAGTTTGTCTATATTTATGAGTGACTTGAAATGGATTAGAAATCCAGGTACAACTGACAGAGATGGGAGTGGCTACTCAATTCACACCAGTTTTCCAGTTTCCAAAGATGTAGCTGTGCACATTTCAGAGTGGCCTTTTATTGTGGGCAGTCTGAGGCACACCTGTGCAATATTCATGCTCTAATCAGCACCT
>JBBIGA010000040.1:7979446-7993093 GCA_037576975.1 Alestes dentex
AAGAGGAAGAATAAGAATAACAGTATATATATACACACACACACACACACACACACACACACACACACACACACATATATATATATATATATATACATACATACACTTTTTTTTTTTTTACACTTTTTCAAAGCTGAAAATTCATGACTGAATGAAAAGACCCCCAAACAGGCTGAAAGTCCATTTTATGGCTACTGTGAAAAAGGGTTAAATATCTTTTGATGCGGTCATATATTTTATCAATGATTTTAACAATAGTCATCATTTTCATCAGCTGGTACTAACTTTTACCATCAGCGCCAGACTCTACTGCATGCCCCTCTTCTCAGGTTGAGATATCAGGTTTACAGCCAACTTTCTCAACTGCTTCATGAAACTGGTCTGTATCATAATGTAATGATTCACTAAGCTCTTTCATCGTGGTCCACAGTATGGAACGCACCCGATGGGGTTTTTTGGTTGTTCTGCCAAAGAGCGTAACCTCCCACACAGCTGCTAAATCCAGCTGCATCTGTTATGCAGCACGGGTGTTAGTGTGTGTGCGCGCGTGTGTGCATGTGCTTGTGGAATGAGTGGGAGTGTTAATCCTGACCTGAGTGGAGAATACGGGGTAGCGCTGATATGAGATGAGGCAGCTAAGAGCAGGGATAGGGTTTGCAGACTAAAGCAGCACGAGTGTGTACTTTATCAAACACTTGTGTAAGAACATATCTGTGTTTCAAAAGTCTGGGCACACATTGCTTTTTAAGAAATCATTGGAATACAAACTGCAGCTCATTCACTTTACCATGGCAAAACATGCCAGTTGACTGAGGTGAAGGTGGGTGGCTATATTGGCTATATTGCCCCATTTGTGCTTACTGTTAATCAGTACTTCCTGCAATCCACCTCCTGAAATCCAAAAATCTCTCACACTGGTGAGCTCTGTTTAGGTGAGGGTGGAGGGTCTCACTACTTTCTCATATGATTTTGCATAGCAGTACTGGCCACACAGAACACACTGTAGTGGTAATTGCCTGTTACTGCTTCATTGTTTTCTTTTTCATGTTTTATGGTGGGCAGCAACCAACGTTAAGGAGCAATACCACCACCTACCATGTTGATGTGTGAACCACACAGATATCAGTGCTGGATTATGTGTAGTATATGATATTGATATTTCATGGTCATTATGAATACCACTGTGACACCCCTATTTCAGACCTATATTTGTTGACATAGCTATTGTACCCGGGAAGAGCAGAATGTCTGAGAATTGGGGCTACTGAAGTAAAATGTCTGAATTTTATTAGTGTCAATAACGGGAAAAAAATGTTAGTGCTTAAACTTTGCAGCCGTAAGTGAAAATCTCCTTCCCAGAGAGAAACAAGTTTACTCCAAATCTCTTTTGGAATGAAAAACTTTTTCTTGCCAGCAGAAGAAGTGAGTGTGTGTCTCAGGGGGGCATTTTATAAGGGGGAATGATCAGTTAGCCAGATAAAGTAAGCCCAAAGTTGAGGACTGTCCAATGGGAAGGTCTGAGTTTTTGACTTTGGGCTGTCAGGCTTGACTTATCTGCCTAAACGGAGAAATCCTGCTTACTGAAATACCTCCATAGGTTTAACATTTTATAGATGTTTATGAAATAGAAAAAGACTGGATATGAGCATTGGCCCACTATTCTCAAATCAGTGCTCTCCAGTCCTAAAGTTCTGTTAGTTTGTACAGAAGTTAATTCAAATGAACACAAAATAACAGAACACAACTGATCTTGAAAGTAACTTACAATAAGTTGACAATCAAAAGCTACTGGAATGCGAGTGAGGTTAAAGCTAGGCAAGATAACAAGACTGTGTGTGTGTGTGTGTGTGTGTGTGTGACCTGCGAGCCAGTCGTGGGGTGTAGGAGTAGAATGTGGAGAAGTAGGAGGGAGGTGGTGCGGGGGCTATGAACTCCTCAGGATCGGGTGTGCGCTGCTGCTCCTCTCCTTCTTCTGGAACGTTCCTCGGCTCCTCCTGCCAGAGAGGAACAGTGCTGTCAGCAGTTCAGCTGTTTACCATGGGGACTGAGTTACTGGACATCCAGGAACAAATTTCAGTGTGTGTGAATCCATGGACAGTGTCCAGAAAAATGACACATGTTTATCCCGCCAATTTAAGGCGAATCTTGTTTAACAAACTCACACATCGTGTTGTTTATTGCACTGCGATACTACCAATTTGAAAGCATAATTAAAGGAGCTGTAGTAAACAAAACACAAAACTCAATTTCCCTTGCTAATTGACATGTACATTACTTGTCATTGCATCTGGCAACCAGTGGTAGACTTGATTCTGTCATTTTGGTGTATTTGCCTTTCACAATAGAAATCATTTTAAAAGCTGTTTGGATCTGCTGCTGCTCGCAGCCTTCACATTTCTCTGTAGATGGACAGGACAGTTTTAAACATTGGTGTGATGACATATCAGAGACAATAAATTCATTTGTTTATGACTAATTCAGCATTTTTTGTTTTTGCTTTCTGTGGAAAAACTGAACCATAATCAAGCAGCATTCCACTGGAAAGGCAATGAGAGCAGAGGACACAGTATCACATAAAACAACAAAAACAACCAACAAAACCCTAAAAAACATACAAATATATTAATCTGTGCACAGAAAAACAAATGACAAGGCAAATAAATTTTAATATATTTTTTCTTCTTTTTGCCTATTTTAGGAGCATCATGGAGTGCTTTAAACGTAGGAGTGGAAATCATCTGATGAAAGTATGTCTGTCATTACAAATCTAATTGTATTAGATCCATGACTCTCAGAACTGACACTCAAATCCCATTCAAAGAGACATTAATGTGGAGATTCATATTGCAACACCCCTAGCTTGGTAAAATGGGTGTAACATACACAATAATTATTCTTGTGGGTTCTTACCGCGCAGGGCCGTCTGGCTGAGAAAATCTGGAGGTATCTCAGCGCAGCTGCGATCAGACACACTGCTGTGGTCAGCGCGTTCAGCGCACACAGTGCAAACAGAACTTTCTGGAACCAAGAAATACAATATTTTACACACTCAGTGAAAACGCACACAAACTGATTACACACAGTATTTCTCAGCCATTCCCACAGATACACAACCACATTCAGGCAGGAAAATTTCCACGGAGGATTACAGTAATGTACCGTTCCTAATGAGGAACAGGGTGGTAATGCAGCGTTACTAACGATATAGCCCAAACCTTGAGCAGCACTCTCATCGTCCCACACGAGTGGCCTGCGTAAATCTTTATCAGCTTCTCCTCCTGGCACTGGGTGCTGGGGGTATCGGCACAGCAGTTACAGATATCGCCATGCTCGCTCTGCAACACACACCACAATGAAACACTATCATCTGGTATTATGTTCCATTTTAATTATATGTATATATATATATTATCTATCTATATATATATCTCAAGTTTTCAAGTTTCAGGTTTTACATTTATTGTCATGGACCATTGCTACTAGTAATGAAACTCTTGGACTCAGAGCCGCCTCAAATTTGTGATGTTCAACCAAAAAATGTATTTACATAATGCCTGGTGTTCAAAATGTATTTAGGTTTAAAGTGACTGTAGTTTTACAGTGAGTGAAGAAGGAACCGAGTTCAGGGGGGATTTGTGTGAAGTGTTCAGTATTCATCACTCAGCAGTTCAAGAGTCTGATGGCTTGTGGGTATCAACTGGCTGGTGGGGTCTGGATCATCCTGTACCGCCAGCCCTACGGCAGGAACATGAAGAACCTGTGGCTGAGATGGTCGGGATCAGAGGATCTGCTGTTTCTTCCTCCTACAGCTCCGTCTGTAGAGGTCCTGGACGGCTGGCAGTTCAGTCCTGGTACTGTGTTGCCACACTCTGTAGAGCTTTGCGGTCCAGAGCTTTACAGCTGCCATAGCAGGTCGTGATGCAGCCAGACAGAATGCTCTTCTACATCAGAAGAAGTTGGGTGAGTATTCTGGAGTGTACATGCAAAACCTCCTCAGTCACCGTAGGAAGGTGAGCCACCGTCTTGCTCCATTCATGATCACTCCTACAAGGCGTGACCTATTTAGATCCTTGCTGATGTTGATCTCCAAGAATCTGAAACAGCTGACTCTTTCTCCCTCTATACGTATGGGGAGGCTCTCCTCCCTGCAGTCTCCTGTAGTCCACGATGAGCCCCTTGGTCTTGCTGAGGTTGAGCAGCAGGCTGTTGTCTCGCCACCATGATATCAGGGTCTAGCCTCTGCTCTGTAAGCAGACTCGTCTTCAGCTGATATGCAGCTGATGATGGCGCTGTCATCTGCATATTTAACGATGGTACCACAGCTGTGTTTGGCCGTACAAGCATGGGAAATCAGCCACAACACTGAAATCACTGACAGGTGAAGTGAATAACACTAGTTATCATGTTACAGTGGCACCGATCACGGGGTGGGATATATTAGGCAGCAAGTGAACAGTCAGTTCTTGAAGGTGAACCATGAACAAATGTAAGGATCTGAGTGACTTGAGGGGTAAACAGTGATGGCTAGACGACTGGGTCAGAGAATCTCCAAAATGGCAGGGCTTGTTCCCGGTAATAAGTGGTAAAATGTAAAAGCTTGTTCCCGGTAATAAGTGGTTAATTCCTACTAAAGGTGGTCCAAGGACAGACAACTGGCGCATTGGGGCTGCGTGGCTGAAGACTGCTCAGAGTACACATGCTGTCCACTGTCCACTGCAGAAGGACCTACAACAGGCATGTGAGCAACACCACTACACCATGGAGCAACGGAAGAAGGTGACCTGGTTTAATTAATCATTGCTTAATTATTTCTTTTACATCGTGTAAACAGCCAGGTGCGTGCATCGCTGCAAACCCAGTAAACCCCTTCATAGCAGCGGTATTCCCTGAGGGCAGCGGCCTCTTTCAGCAGGATAATGCACCCTGCCACACTGCTAAAATTGTTTAAAGAATGCCTCCAAATTCCTCAGATTCCAATCAGATGGAACATCTGTGGGATGTGCCAGACAAACTACTCTAATCCATGGAGGCTCCACCTCACAATTTACAGGACTTTAAGGATCTACTGCTAATGTCTTGGTGCCAGAAACCACAGCACACCTTCAGAGGTCTTGTGTAATATCTTATCAGGTCAGAACTGTTTTGGCAGCAGGAGTCACAGTATTAAAGCCACCTGCCTAAATCCATCCAATTCATACATTAGGGATCATGAATACAGTTTAGTAACCAGAACATAATAAGGGGGAAAAAAGATCAAATGAAAGAATGAATGAATAAATATTTAACATTTAAAGGGGATTTCCACTGAATTAAAGAAAATCTGCATAATTCTGTCTCTGATATGTAAATAAAGTCACTCAGGGTGGTTTGATGTTGGTGCATGCTGAGAAAAAGACCAGTTTAGACTTTCTTTACATCCGTGCTGTTTGGAACCAGGGGTCGCAATGCGTCTTTTTACATGTAAAGCCAAGTGTTTATGTGTAAGGTCTCAGTTCTCAAGTAGTGTATTCATTACCATTTCATGCAATATCTTTCTGTGAGGGAGCTTGTGGGGGCATTTAATCCTTTCATCACCTCTGTGAAAAAGCTTTATAACTCCCGGAGGTACAGTACCAAAATTCTAAAAGGACGAGCGAAAGTCACAGAAAAGCGGACAGAGCAACCCAGTTAAGATCCGACCTTCAGACAGAAAAGGCAGCACCTTTGAAAGCAGCACCTGATTCGGAAACAGATGGTAAGGTCATTTGAGAGAGAGAGAGAGAGAGAGAGAGTACGAGACAGAGAACAAGAGAGAAGGAGAAAAAGAGAGATAGAGAGACAAAGAGAGGAAGAGAGAGACAGAAAGGGAGAGACAGAAAAAGAGAGAGCGAGAAAGAGAGAGATAGAAAGAGAGAGAAAGAAAGGGAAAAACAGAAAGAGAGAGAGAGAGAGACAGAAGCAGGTCACTTTGGTCTGAAACTAAAAAGCTCAGTTTGAAGGGAGGAGCAGAACGGGCTTCACGCTCTATTTCAGTTCGCCTGACTCTGATACACTCAGCTCAGGTCCAGTATTCTCACATTCTTAAAGCTGGAAATAAATTTCGTATTTTAAAGTTCGACATTTCTCCGCATTGAGAAAAAGCTATTAAAAATCTGAAAGAACGACATAATTTTATGTTTATGTATGATCATCTCCACTGCTAATAATGTAACAATGCATCGAATACTGCAATGCTAAAATGTGACAGTACGCATTGTAACCATGTAACAATGCATCAAAGAGAATAAGCAACCTAATTATATTTGATGTAGCTGTATTATTAGTAGGTTGTCTTCATGCAAATTTCATTCAAAATATTATATTGAAAATAGTATATTAGTGTATTAAACTATGAGCCCCGAATATGTACAGTCCACGTATAGAAACTAACAGTTTTTAAATCATAGTTTTTGTGATGTCACAAAACCAACACATTTAGATATATTTCCTTACTCAGCCTATAGCAATTTAGTCACACCCAATTATACTGAAGTTGTAAGGAGAGTTTCAGTGCTTGTGTTGCTGCAATACAGGGCAGCCAATCAGAAATAACATAATTTACATATCTCAATCTTAAACGCATAGAACCAAAAACAGTCTGTTTAATTCTAAGGGATAAACAGAGGTTGGAAGGTGGTCATGTAAGATTGGATTATGAATAATTATGAATCACAATTCTGGTTTACAAACCCACACCAATGTCCTGGAAAAATGAAACGTAGAATATGTAGAATATGGGTCCTTTAAAAACATCTCGACCAATCTCGAGTATCTTCAATAGTTAAATACTGGCCGAAAATAACTTGCCTTCTGTTGGATCGCATGAATACCTTGATTCATGAAAATACACAGTAACACTCAAACAGAGCTGTGATTGGTCACTCTGAGATAAAAGAAGATAACAGTGTTGCAGAGACCAAAACTGCGATAATGATTAACAGTCAGTATATTGTGCAGCCCTGTTCTTTCCAAATCATCTACACGTTCTTTCTTTGTCTGAAGGTTGGACCACCACTTTCCACTTTGTAATTCTCTCTTGTCCCTCTAACGCAGGGGTGTCGAACTCCGGTCCTGGAGCGCCGTGGTGCAGTACGTTTTGGTGATTTCCCTGCTCAGAAACACCTGGCTCACCTCACCAGTTAATTGTCAGGTTTAGTGAATGTGTTTGAGGAGAAGAACCATCGAACTGTGCTGGACACCGACCCTCCAGGACCGGAGTTTGACACCCCTGCTCTAACATGTTGCCTTGCCAATTCTATGGACAAGACGGTGTGGCCAAGGGCAAGATACATTTTACAATCACTATGCACTACGTAGTTTGTATTACTTCTACTACCAAGTTTTGACTTAATACCTCAGTGGCGTCCCAAATGCAGATCACATCGGCCAGCACAAGTTTAGTGTCTGAAGTTTGCAAGTAATCCCAATGTTATGCATCTTTCACTGTGATTGTGAAATCACCAACAGCGTCACGCTGGAATTAGGAGCTTGCTCCACTCCATTTGAATCCCACTGCGGAAGGATTTCAGCAGCTAAAATATAAGGCCTGTTCCAATTCAACATATGCTATGAGAGTATCTGTCCTACAGCTCTGCGCCTGATTAGCGCTGAGCCGTGGTAGTTTTATGATGTGTGTACGAGGCCTGTGGAAAAGATCAGAAGGGCCGAGCTCTCACCAGCTGACAGTTGATGGTGCTGGACACCAGCTGAGCTCCTTGACAGCACAGGATGAAGCCTGCCAGGTTCAGCAGAATACACACCACAGACAGCAACACGAATAGATTCACCTACGAAAGACAGCGAGGAGGAGAGATATTATTGATCGATACTTCTGATACTGTGAGTGCTGATTTAAACACCTAGACAATTAAAAATTAAAATAAAATAGAAGTGATTACATCAGAATATTGTCATTGTCGAAAGACAATACCCCCAACAAAATCCCCCAAAAAAAGGGGAAGTTACACTCCTCACTTTCAAGTCAATGAAATTACAAATGCTGTCTATTGTTACATTTTTGACACAATTTTGTGATATGGCCTCTGTGCAAGATGAGGAAAAAATTATTGTAACCATTTCTCTATATATCTATTATATGTCCATGTTACTGTTTACATTTGTGTCACATAAAAATATACATTTGTGTCACACAAAACTTCTGGGGCAAGTTCCTTTTTTTTTTTTTTAGTAATAACAAAGCTATTACTATGGTACACAAACGTTGAGTTCTAATCAAATTAACACAAATCACTGATGACTGTACGGGTTAAGACTGCAGCTTTAATCATTTCACGTCTGTGATATTCCATATTGAACAGAGCATTCTCAGCATTACCTGAACCAAATCTCCAAATGACTCTTGGTTGACCTACTCAAAGCAGAGATAAATGCACACACGGCCACAAAACGGACAGCTTGAGGCAAGATTAATGAGGTCTAAACTGAGGGCATGCTGTGAGTACATCCTGTGCGTGAGGTCAGTCGAGGGTCCTTTGTCATTAATAACTTACCATGTGGTATCAGGATAAAAAAGTTCTAAACGGTTACAAACAAAATCCACGATAAGGAGACATACTGTGTCCTCTGATTGGATTAGATAATACTCTATAATTTGTTAACACCGATTCACGCAAACTGCATATTTACTGCTAATTGATCTCTACTGATTGTGCGTGAATGTTTGCTTCGCTGACAATGAGTAAAGCCTTTTCCTGATAGTGGTCATGCTGTTTACACTCTTAAAGGACACCTGAAGACACAAACCTTGAAGATACAATGCAAGGCTGTATACTAATCGGAGCACGGTCCTAAAACCAAAAGTCCAACCCAAGAAGCATGAGAAAGAATTATTTTTAGGAGTGTACGTCAAGCTGAGAGTCAGAAACTAAACCCCCGAGACACGTACCAGCAGGAGCATGGGCCGTTTCCATGTTGTGAGGCCGATAATCCCTGAGAGGATGACCTGGGGAGAACAGAATCAGCCAATTCAGCAAAGACGGCATGGTACAGACAGATTAACTGCAATGTAGGCACAGCAGATGCAGAGGGTATTTCCATATGGCTTCAACACTTTTACACATAATGTGTTAGTGGGGGTTGGTGTTGGTGAGGGTTGCAGACACATGCTCAGTCAGATATCAAGAAAATCAACAAATGTTCTCTTTGTCTGAAGGTTTGACCACCACCTCACACTTTATAATTCACTCTTGTATCACAAAGTAGGATGCCATATTGTGGCTAAGAGCGTCAAGAGTACATTTTACAATCACTATGCACTTACATTAAATGGACAAAAGTATTGGAGCGCTTAACCATTACACCTGCAAGGGCTTAATTACACTGCCATTCAAATGCATCAATTTTAATATGGAGTTGGTCCCCCTTTCCAGCTTTAACAGCTTCCACTCTTCTTGGAAGGCCTTCCACAAGATTTTGGAGTTTTTGTGGCAATTTGTGCCCGTTCATTCTGTACAGGTTAGGCACTGATGTTGGACAAATGGTTCTTCCACGCCAAACTCATTGTGGGCACTTTCAGGCTAGAATAGAAAAGGTTCTTCCCCAAACTGTGTCCACAAAGTTGGAAGCATGGTTTTGCCCAAAATCTCTTGGTCTGCTGAAGCATTAATATTACCCTTCGCTGGAAGTAAGGGGCCTAGCCCAAACCCTGAAAAAAGGTGTGTCTCAATACTTTTGTCCATATAGTGTATTCTGTATTGCTTCTGCCACCAGGTTTTGACTTGATACCTCAAATGGCATCCAAAATGCAGTTCAGATGGCCAGGACATGTCTGAGGTTTGCTAATGTAGTTAACAAGTAATGAAAGTATTGGACCTGGTGTGGGTCCATGTCATCTCGTATAGTCCACGGCTAAACTTTGGACTCCAAACATGTTCTGGCTTGACAACAAATGGGGTAACTGTTTAGAAAACTGTGTACATTTGACCTGTCAGTGAACCATTCCTTCAATATTGTGTGCCTGATAAGCATTTGCAGAACTACCCTAATTACACCCCATTACTATTATTCCTGACTACCTGATCATTGTTTGCATACCAAACACATTTAGCAACCTGAAAAAAGACATCCGTGAGGGGGGTGGGGGTGATTACAACAGAAACTGACTGACCAGTGACCTTACATACATACCTTACACCTTTCCGTATTTAAATACAGCATAAACCCTGTAAACTGGTTTACATATACTGTGAACTGGTTTTCATACACTGAAAACCTTGTAAACTGTTTTTCATACACTATAACATCAACAACTGTAACATGTTTGCAGTGTTTACATACTCTGTAAACAGGTTTTCATACACCATAAACAACAGGTTGCACTCATGCATATGGATGTATATTTACAGTTGCTTACAATGTTTGAAAGCCTAATTGTGTCAGAGGTTAAGACTGTTTTACTTAAAAAGCTGACATAATGGACAGAAACAGGGATACTCACGGAAGAGCCTGCCCAGAACGGACAAGAGTTCCTAATGGGAGGCGAGTTGCTGAGGGACAGGGCTCCGAAGGAGAGCGCCACCATGGAGCAGCCGAGGACCAGCTGCAGCAGCCCGAGCGAGAGCAGGGGGCGGGCGGGCAGCAGCGCGGAGGAGAGCCGCGCCTGGGAGCCGGACATTCGCCACCGAGCGGCGGCCGAGCAGCAGCGGCTCCGGCCACGGGGAGAGGACGAGGGCTCCGGAAGGTGAGCGGCCAGGGAAGCCCCGGCCAGCCGACAGCAGGACCCAGGCAAGACTACCGGCAGAGACATCGGACAGGGCCAGCCAGCAGAACAACAGGGAAGGGCGGACTGTGGCGGCTCGACTCCTTCATTTTACCCGGACTGGATCACACCGAGTCTCTCTGCTGCTCCATCCATGATCCGGCCGAGGTGGATCACTGAGCAGGAGGTCCAAAATAACTCCTGGCGCTCGGGTTGCGTTTCACATTTTTTGGCAAAGGGACAAGTAAGGAGGAGGAGGAGTGTGTGGGAATAGGCCACCCAACCTACTCCGGTCTGTGTATATATGTGTGTGTCTGAGAGAGAGAGAAAGAGAGAGAGAGAGAGAGAGAGAGAGAGAGAGAGAATTCATCAGTATCAGTTTAGAAAATGTTAGAAAACTTTTATTGCCAAAAACTGCAATAAACAATTTAAAGAACAAAATACAGTAAACTATTAATCCTGTTGAGGTAGTATAAACAATATAAAAACAACAGCATGAAAATGTTAATACTATCACCACTATTATTGTTGTTTATTTATTTATTTAATAATAGCGGTGTTAGTTTTGTATACTACTACTACCACTACTACTAATAATAATAATAATAAATAAAAAAAAACAATAATAATTATTATGGTAATTATTATTATTATTGTTATTGTTGTTGTTGATTAATGTCGTTCTGAAAATAGAGCCCTGTTGCCATGGTGATGAGCGTGGCTCTCCTCTGCCAGTTGAGCTGAAGCAGGCTAAGCTAAGTTAGCTGCCTGAGCCAGCAGGTCGTCGGGGCAGCTAATCAATGAGCTAGATAACATGATTATATCTTT
The DNA here is from genome assembly GCA_037576975.1 of Alestes dentex. Classification (NCBI taxonomy): domain Eukaryota; kingdom Metazoa; phylum Chordata; class Actinopteri; order Characiformes; family Alestidae; genus Alestes; species Alestes dentex. The sequence continues at coordinate 7,991,010 of JBBIGA010000040.1, forward strand.
TTTTATTTCACAAGATAACACTTACCTGTTTAACCGGCGCAGGGGACGTTTATAGAATGTCATTTGGCCACCTGAATGATGGTAGTAAGTCTGAGAAGCCCCCCTCCTCATTGGGTGAGTGCAGTGATGGCACGGTGGTGAGAGAAGAACCGACTGACTCTGCTTTTTCTCAGAGTGAGTTTTGCTCTGTTATACTTTCAGTCCTATTCAGGCTCTTGGGAATTCATTTTGTGTGGTTTCGTTACAATAGTGGTCTTGTCTGGCTTTTTTTCTTCGTCTTTTGTGAGCCAGGAATATTGTTTGGCTACTTAGCTAACTAAGTTAGCCACAAATTAATGCTCTTTACTGATCTGAGATTGTGTTTTAGGTTATTTGAATGAAGACATGCCAGCAAAACACAGCATCAGTCTGGATATGCTAAGGTATGGATCAAAATAATTATTGACTGTCTATAGTTTTTGACTGATTGTCTATTGTTAGATAACCAGCACCGGTGTTTGAACTGTTTCAGTGTAATGTGTAACGTGTGTAAGTATGTAAATTGTCCATTTGCCATACATGAACACACCACAGCACGCAGTGTGAACAATGTAAAATTCTTACTCTTATTGTGCCTGCATGATGAATTTTGTTCTCTTTTTTTTAATAAGGGCTTGCTGTAGTATGAAAACACTGAAAGCATCAAAACTTAATTTTATAGTCCATATGCATCGAATGTGCAGCTAAAAGCCTAATTTTCCATTTATGGTTTTTGTGATGTCAGTGTAGTTACATACACTATAAAAGTATTGGGACACTCTTTGGCTAGGCCCCTTACTTCCAGCGAAGGGCAATCTTAATGCCTCAGCATACCAAGACATTTTGGCCAACGCCATTCTTCCAACTTTGTGAACATCCAACATCAGTGCATGACCTCATTAATCTTCTACAGAATGAATGGGCACAAATTTGCACAGAAAAGGTCCAAAATTTTTTGGAAAGCCTTCCAAGAAAAGTGGAAGCTGTTCTAGCTGCAAAAGGGGACCAACTCCATATTAATGTTTGTTTTTTTTAATGCAGTGTCATTAAAATCCCTGTTGGTTTAAAGGCCAGGCGTCCCAATGCTTTTGTCCAGATAGTGTTTATCTGCCTTCTCAGTCTAGCCCACCATATATTCGCATTGAAGTGAATAAAGAACGTCTCAGTCTGGATGGCGTTCGAATGAGGCATAGTACAGGGCAGCCAATCATGTCACGTAACTTTTCTGAAGTTACACAGAAACAACTTTAGTTATTTTTTTAAGGGAAAAATTGTTAAATAATCATGCAAATGTATATTAATGAATTAACAATATTTTTGGTATGCAAACTCACGCAAATGTAATAAATGAACCTTTGGGGAAAAATATACTAAAATTGTAGGAAAAGGTCCCTTTCAAGTCCTTAACAAGTGATCATACACTTCACAGAGAGGAGTTGCAGAAACGAACCCAGGAGACCCAAAAGCTCCAAGAAGAAGTTGAACAAGCTACCCGACTGACTTTGGAGAGAATGGGTCGTACATTTAGCAACACAGAGATGCCAGTAACCTACAGTTCTGCAACAAGTGAGAGTATTTATTTAACTTTGAACATTGATTCCTGAACTCATTATACTTCAACAACATGATTCGAGCTTCTGTCTTCTAGGTACAGTGTCAGAATCATCTCCAAACCATGACATTTCCACACAACAGTCTGTCCTCCGACCCATCATGAATGAAGTGGATATAAACATGGCAAAATGTTTGAGCTTCCCAGGAAAAGATGTTCTTGAGCATGCTGTAGAGGAGTATTCTCAGCAGGTCTTAGACCTCCAAAGGCAGCTGAGAGAGGTGTGTACCAATAAAAGCTTGCTGTCTAGTGATGATCTTTGTGTTATTGCTTAAATCACAACACGAACGATAACAGCAGGTTAAAAGAATAATACAACCTTTAATCCCACAGTTGGGAAATAGGCATTGTTACAACAGCAACAAAAGAAATAAGTCATATATATTTGTGTGTGTGTGTGTGTGTGTGTGTGTGTGTGTGTGTGTGTGTGTGTGTGTGTGTGTGTGTGTGTGTG
>JBBIGA010000040.1:8029392-8041951 GCA_037576975.1 Alestes dentex
GATCTTCAATTGTGTGGTAGATTGTTTGCTAGTACAAAGCTTGAAAATGTGTTCTTGCTTTTTCACAATAAAACAAACAGCGTTTTGACCTATTTCATGTCAAAATTAAGCCACGTCTCTGATCACCTGCTTAAATGGCTTTAGGACTTTCCTGGTCCTCAGTTTGATGAACAGCTGCAAAAGGCTCCAAAAAACTCAAGCCCTTATGTTAGCTGAACTACTTACACGCCACCACATTTGGTTTATGCGCAATGGAACATGTGGTCAAGTGGTATATGTGGAGGTATGATGCTGGTAGTCTCCTCAAATGTGCCGGTAATTCTTGCTTGCTACACTATATGGGCAAAAGTACTGGGTCACACCTGTTTTTCAGGGTTTGGGCTAGGCCCCTTACTTCCAGTGAAAAGAAATCTTAATTTTAGACAACTTTGTTCTCCTTAAATGTGCCGGTGATTATTGCTTGCTACACTATATGGGCAAAAGAACTGGGTCACACCTGTTTATTAGGGTTTGGGCTAGGCCCCTTACTTCCAGTGAAGAGCGATCTTAATTTTAGACCATGCCATGTTTACAACTTTGTGAACAAAGTTGAAGAACCTTTTCTATTCCAGCATGGTTGGATGAGATGGGTGTGGAAGAATGTGCCTGATCTCACAAATGCTCTACAGAATGACTGGGCTCAAATTCCCACACAAACACTCCAAAATCTTATGGAAGCTGTTATAGCTGCAAAGTGGGGGACCAACTCCATTTTAAAGTCTATGTATTTGAATGCACTGTCATTAAAGTCCCAGTTGGTCAAATGGTCAGGCGTCCCAAAACTTTTGTCCATATAGTGTACAAAGAAGGATGAGTATTATCACATGGTTCACTTTGTATGGATGAACATTATGCACCTTCAGAAGCATTTTGAACATTAATATAACCTTTGTTTCCTTTCAGTGTGCTGGAGTGTAGAGCCAAATGATAAAAAATACTTTCAGTTAAGATACATATTAGCAGTTACTTTGAGAGAGGTCAAGTGTTACTCATGTAGATAATGATGCATGTGCATTAGTTGTGTATGAGACAGAAACAGATATTCTTGGTTTAAATTAGGAAAGCATGCATCTTTCCCACAGATAGAAGAAGAATTTTCATTATTTGCACATCAAAGGCATGAGTTTTCTGCGAATGAATTGTTTCTGAGAAGAACCGTGCACCTGTTTTCTCCTTATCGTATCCTTGGAAGGCACTGAGGAGGTCCGACTTGTGCGCAAACAGCTGCTCTCTCAGGACCTTAAGGGCCAAGTGTTCCGTCCGCTTGACGCTAAACACAAATAATAGGATAGAAATAGACAGGAAAAAATAAAGTGGTGCCATGATGACTTCAATTAAAGGGATGGTTCAAACATAAATCATACATGTAGTAAATAAGACAGATAAAGTGTGTAAAATGGCCTTTTTTTATATAAGCCTAATGTGGCAGACAAAGTGTAACTAAACACAACGAAGAATCACATCCTTCATATTGTTTGGAGTTGTTAAATAAGAAGAACTGTTTGCGTTTTTCGGAAATCCACTATAATAAAAGTTGAGTATAGGTATAGGTCAAAGGCTGTCAGTGATATAGTATGATGCGATTCCATGTTAGATTCTTGATGAATGTGGCTTGTTGTTATTAAGCCTGGTTCTATGTGCCCCTTTTTAACTTTGAGCACCCGCCCCTTTAAACATCTCTGCACGGCCCTGATGCAGAGCCCAGGTTAAAACTGTTGTAATGGAGAAAATGGGTAAAATATCTAGTAATAAACATACACATCAAATATATATATGTGTGTATTACTATATATGTAAATGGGAGATTATTTAATGTTTCTATCTTTTAAAGCAAACTCCAAAGAGAACAGCACCTCTGCAAAGGGATATGGTGAATACATAGAAGTACCAAAAGTACCAGATCAGGTGCTTTGCATGTTCACCATACTCCCTTGCAGATGTGCTATCATCTTTTGAGCTTGCTTAAAAACATAGAAACATGGAATAATCTCCTAACAGTTTACATGATATTTTATCTGTATGTGTATTGTTAGATATTTTAAACATTTTCCTCATTCCAACACGTCATAACTAGGCTCTGCATCTCTAGGCTCTGCATTTCCTCTTAAAATAAGAAAATCTGCTCTGATTACCTTTGTCTGATGCTCATTTCCCGGGTCATGCTGTTGGCCTGGTACTGGATGAAGTAAGGCACTAGGTCTGGACCGAGCCTGATGAACGCTCCCCTGTTGCTGCCCACCTCGTAGTAGTTGGAGGCGGAAAAAATGGTGAGGACCTGTAGATACAACTACATTTAATATATTTATGGAATTTGGCAGACGCCCTTATCCAGAGCAACTTACAATCATTAGTTACAGGGACAGTCCTCCTGAAGCAACTGAGGGTTAAGTGTCTTGCTCAAAGACACAGTGGTAGAAGAGGGGGTTCGAACCTGCATCGGGTTCACAGACAGGTGTTGTACCCACTAGACTACCATTCATCATTTATGTTGCATGACAAACAAACAAGCTGAGCAACAGCAGATGGAACCTCGACTGGCTCTGCCATCCCTACACACAAGGCAAACCCAGTCCAGATTCTTCTCTTTTGTTCCCCGCTGGTGAAATGAGCTGCCAAAGGTGACCAGAGCTCCAGAATCCCTCTCTGTCTTAAAAAACCTCCTGAGGACTCATCTGTTCAGAGAGCATCTCCTCTTCTGATGCTCTATCTACCTTCTTCCCTTACTCTCTGCAGAAAGATTTAGCACTTCAAACTCTCCTCTGGTTCTCACACTGTCCTGAAACTTGAGTTTTCTTCTTGTAAATCTTGTTGGATTAAAGCATCTGCCAAATGAATGTAACGTAATAAATGTAATTGGAGATGTTAAATGTCAAATCCAATATTTAGGCACCTGGCCCTGCAGGCATCAGCCGTGAGCATAAGCAATAACAAAATAATTAAACAGAAATTTTGATGTGACCTCCTCCCGTCCTTACAAGGAATTCCAAACAGTTCCCATCTTAATCTTGTTGTCAGCTGTGATGCCACAAAGACGGCTGCATAATTCAGAGCAGATAATTGAGGCTCAGATTTACCTTACGGTTGTGGCAGAACTCGTACCCGTCTTGCTTGCATTCGTGGGAGCGGATGATGAGCTGCATGTTGTGTTTGTTTAAAAACTCCTCTGTCACATTAGGACCCCAATAACAGCCTCCACCGCGGACTTCATTGGGCACGCAGCCATGCTGGGTCATGGGGTCACTCCATAGCAAGTCCAGGATCTGATAATAAAATAAACCTAAGGTGAATGTCAACACACTGGCGCAAACCCAAGGTGTTCAGTGGCTCATCTTTCGAGTCAAGTTCTGGAAGTTACACTGGCTCCAGTTATACTGGACATTCCTGCAGTCTACTCTGTAGTTTAGATCACCTGTTTCCACAGAGTAAGGGTCCTTTTGGTCCCAACACACCCTGTCCATGTGTTTTGACCTGCTCAAATGCTTACAGAACAGTCTATGCTTGACACAAGTACTAAGTTATTTCAAAACATATTCGTGTTATCCTTTTAAGCAAGATTTACAAGTGAATTATGACACCATTGAGTGACCCTTATGCCCTTTTGGAGGGTATTGCCATGCTGTAACAACATCCATCCGGATCGAAACATTTCATCATACAATAAAGGTGAGCAGTCAGAATACCTTTGTACAGATTTGCAGTGACCTCTCCCTTTAACTCTTAGAACTCAGAGTGTATTAGTACAATCTGATTTTAACAACAAAAGTGTATAACAGACTAAAACTGGTGTTTATTGTCCTACATGCTCGCCGTTTGCTGTGCTTTTGTCACTCGGCCGCTCTCCGGAACCTCCTCCCTCGGCCGGTCTTCTCACCCGCTTGTGGGTAGAAACTATCCTGAAAGTTCTCCTGGGTTCAAAGATCTTGTGTTTAGTTTTTTTTTTTCTTTGTTTCCAAGACCTAAAATAACAGAAATTTATGGGCACTTGTGTGTGATGCCATTTTTTTAAACCCCAGTAGGGGTTATTATTATTACATATTCTTTAAATTACAATAACTTCGGTTTTACGTGACACAGGAACACCCTAACAAAGCTCAGCATGATGTTTGACACCTTGAGCACCAACACAAACTGTTGTACTGCCTCTCACCTTCTAAGGGTTAAGAGAACAAGTGGACCCAAAACATGCCAGTAAAATACGCCAGTACAGCATAACAGATCCACCAGACCCTCTCACTGTAGGGGTCAGGCATTCAGGCCTGTACCATCCTCTCACACATACATTCGCTTACTTGTGGAGAATACAGTGATAGATGGCTCGTCTCACTTCTTTCCACATGTCTGATCAATACTTGACCACTCAACTCTCAATTGCACATTCATCTATGTAAGAAGGAGCCCTACTGTCCTTCTCTGTGCAGTTGTGGACGGTCTGTTCTTGCTGACACAGTCTGATAAGGTCTTGCGTTTACATTTTCCGTCATTTGAGGAACAGCTTCTGTTTTTCACACTACCGTACAAGCCTCAGGCTTATGACCATGATTTCTAATTCTGTTATTGAGGTCGTTCCCACAGATCTAAATGCAGAAGTTACACTGATGCTACTGAAACACTAGTCAGTTGAGCAGTGCTTGTGACTGAAGCTCCTGCCATCCCTGCCACAAGAACGAGCTTTCTTTCTCTTAGATCTTTTCCTCTCACCATTTTGATCCAAACTGAGGTCAACTGGGCATACCGTGCACGACTCTGTTCTGTGGTTCATGACAGAAGACTCATATAAGATTTGCCATTGTGTTCTTTAAGATAGAGCTGGATGGCCCTTTCTGTATCTGTGCAAAGTGAAACTCACTGGCTACTTTTCCTTTAGAAAGCTCTCATTGGGCAGATAGCACTGTATATCACTTCCAAGCTCACTGTTTAAAATAGACTCTACCAAACCAAGGTCCTCCAAGCTTATCCTGGGGCCCCTGGATTCTTCACGCTTTAACTGAACTGGGTAAATCAGCTTTATGGCATGAGCAACTTTGTGGCATGAGCAAGTTCCAGTATGCTACAAGACACACTAAAGTTCGCTCCTCATAGGGCCCGTAAACGTCCGCTGTCAAATTACTCTTATTCTGTTTGTGCTTGTTTTAGTTGATTTCCATGCATTATTGTTTTAGTTGTTTTTCTCAGTTCTTGTATCCTATTTATTACGTTTCATTAAATTATGTATTCAATGTCTATGTGCAAAACACAATCAGTAGTTCCAGTTAATTTAAATGACTGCACAATAATAATAATAATTATAATAAAAACAATAATAATGAATGATTAAAAAAAGAAGTAAGTAACAACATGGAAAAAAGCAGAAAATAATAGCAAAAACGAGAGTAAGAATAGAAAACAAGGAAACATCAATTTTTATTTTTTTGATACGACAAATCGTAGGCCACCTTCTTTACTGTCGTGTCCCTGGTGAGTGGCCGCTAGAGGCCGCTCTTTTTGTTTTATTTCTTGAACTCTTATTTTGATGTAATGTCCTGTGTTTTCGTGGTGGTTGATTCATGTTCTTAGTTACAGCTGTTTGGTGGTTTAGTTAAGTGATTCTGTGTTCTGATTGGATCTTGGTTTCGTTCTGTTTTGTTGTTAAGTACCTTGGTTTACCTTTTGTTTTGCCTTTTGTAAATAAAGTAAGCCTGATAAAGTACAATGGAACCCTGCATCCGCACCTCCTTTCCTTGGCACGACCTGATGTTTACAGTACAAGGGGAGAGTTACACAATACAAGTCACAATATCTTCTTACCCCATTCTTCTTTCAATGTATCATGTGTCCTTGAATGATAAATGACTCAAGTGGTTTCCAAATGTCCTGAAACTGAGACTTACGTTTAAAGTAAGTCTCATTTCTCTTAACCAGAGTGCCACACTCAGTCTTTCAGTTTTTGCATAATAAGGTTATCTGTTGCTTGGCCTGTAGTAAGTTGACATTGATTAATGTCCCTTTATGTTTTGCAATGCTGAGTTCATCTGGGATAAAGCCAAGCACAAACACTTCTGGTAGGGGGGATTTTGAGAGTATTGGAAAAGTAATCTATAACTGATCACAACGGAGACGTCCAATAGTCCCACTGCAAATTAGAAACCTAAAGACCACCCTTGTCACAGGGCAAATGCAAAACTGTGATGTGGATTTGTGGGCATTTATTTTGAAGTAAAACATTTTCTAGTTTTACTTCAAAATGGTGAAGAGTGAGGTCGTAAAAGAATGCTCTGAAACAAATAGATAATTTTTGGAAGTCTCTTGAGGATGTTTGTCTGACTTATTCATGAAATGGTTAAAACTGACTACTGCTCGGTGGACTTAGTGTTCGTCTTCATTAGAGATTGACAACCAAGGGAGGGTATTCTGTACATACCTGAGGTAATATGAACCCTAGATAAGTCAATGAGTCTGCAGTAGGGAAAGGTGAAAGATCAGGAGAGCTATAGACTTTGTTTTACATCCCGAGGGAGCTCCAAATTCATTTATAATCTCCAGACACTGTGCATTTGAATATTTGAACTTTTTTTCCTCTACATATTTACTTCATTACTTTATTGATTTTTTTTATTGTAATTTATTGCACTCATTGACATTCCAGGGGCATATGCTCCATACAGTTTCACTATATGCTGTACTTGCATAACTGTGTATGTTACAAATAAAGAACCTTGAATCTTGAATTGAAGATCTACAATTAGGATTTTGTTGTAATCCAGCTTTTACATGAATTTTTCCTGTTCTTACCTCCTCATGAACAACAGCCATGAACTGATTACCCTTAAGAACATTGTCAATCTCACCACAAAAGAAAGTGTGGAGCAGTTCTGTAGGAAACACCAACCTGTTTCCACTCATTGTTGATGTTACTGAAGGCTTCCCGGGCGTCTGGTTCAGGTGAGGGTGTGTTCAGGTGATTGCAGGACAGGCTGTATCCAGGGTGGGTCAGGGCAGCCTGTCTGCGCCGAAATTCCAGCTCCACATCCCTGGTGCGGGCCACAGTGGCAGAGAAGTCCTGTAAGGAGCGGCTTTGGAAGCTTTCGCGGGAAGGAAAAGGCCTGAAATAGGTCAAAGAGGCCCGTCTCCTGTTCAGTAGGCTGTGCTTAAAGCTCCCCAAGTCCTCATCCACCTCCGAGTCCACTGAAGACCGGACAGAGACGCCAATTCTCTTCTTTGGAGGCCTTAGAGCAGATACATACTGGAGAAGATGGGGGGGAACCATCAGTTAACTGACCAAAATAACATTCAAATACAGCAAAGAATGAAAAAAAAGTAAAAAAGGCATATATATATATACACACACTGTACTGCTATATGAACAAAAGTGCAATAACACTTGGTTTGCAAACACTTTAAACACCTAAGAGCTTTTTAACAGCAGTGTTCCCTTTAACACAGTTACACAGCTGCAGTTAAACATTAATGTAATAAAATCAATATATATGTTGTATACACACAATATTTTTTCAGAAACCAAAAAAATCTGTTTTACTGCCTGACAGTATTACTGTTTGTTGACAGAAAAGGAGTTCATTTCTATCTGTTTGGAGGTTTGTTTGTCTGAAGAGCTTTTTTCGGTTTCGATTAAGTGAAGATTCCCGCTTTATTTGTGGACTCACTCGGTGTCTGTCCACTCTGGCCACCAGAGACAGGTCAGTTGTGTCTGAGATCCCTCCATGGACTATCAGCACCTTCTGATCAATCACTGTTGCCAGGGGCAACCAGCTGAAGATCTTCTGCAGCAGCTTTAGGATACGTTTACCGTGCATCTGGAAAAGGACCCGAAATAACCCTCAAAACCTGATTAGCTGGTCGTTTTAGATGCCGTAATCCTGCCTCTTTTAAAGTCAACTCACGCCCATTCTCAGTGCCTATCAACAGGCCAGTGTATTGCAATTAGTACTGCATTTGTTGCATTCAAAAATAAACATGCACCAAAATACATTTCCCCTTACTGGATAGCAACAGTCTTTCAGAACCTGCTCATATAATCTGTAAATCTGTCCCTAATCTCTAGGTTGGTCACCATCAGATTGCCAGATTCAGTATTTGACCTAGAGAGACTTGTCCAAAGTAAATGTAGGTTAAAAAAAGAAAAACAATCTTGACTTCATCTGCACTGAAAAGTGTTGCTTTGCATGTACTTGATTCAAATGTACACGTAATGTCTGCAAAAATCCAAAAAATAACATATATCAACCCAGTTAAGTAAGTGAAATGAGAAAAAAATGTTGATGCGTTTTTTTCAATGTATACTTTATGAACAAAGTAAAATCAAACCACTGCTTCTTGTCAGTGCAGCTGAGACATGTGAAGAAAAAAAACGAGAAAACCACAGAAAAAACCTCAACCGTTAACTCTGCGTTTACTGCTTTTTTTAAAAAATGGCAGCCCAGTGGCACAGGTCCACTTTAATAGAATATGTGGACACTTTAGTCAACAATTTTGTCACTTTATTTATTTAAAGGCAATAAGTAAGTAACAGCCAATACTGTTGGAGCTAAAGATGACTGGCTTCGTGAGGCCCCAGCGCTATAATGACAGCACAATCCTCTTAGAGAGAGGTGGACCTGAGTTCACTGTAAAAAAAAACCACCCGGCCTGTGACCCGAGTTAGCCTGGTCAAAGTGGACTGTCTTAGACAGACACATAGAGCACGGCTAGCCAGGCACAGTGCCATCATACTAAGAAAAGGTCACTATTCTCACCATTACAGAAAAGAAAATTCTTTTTTGGGACAACTGATGGCGTCCTTCCACCAGCAGAACGAGCTGCTCGCAGTTCACATGAGCTGTTCTGAGAAAGCGCAATGGAATCATTTTGTTCGTTACATAAGAAGGTTAAAGTACTAACAAAGGTAAAGTAAACAAACCCTGAGTCCCGAGTCAGATCAAACACCTACCTTGTATTTTCCCAGCACTTCTTTGGTGAAGCCATACCTAAAAAAAGAAGAGTGACACAGACGTTATATATCTGGTTGGTACACGATGTGTCTGAAAGTTTGTAGCCACTTGCTCATCCAACACAGTGTTAGTAAGAGTATTAGTGAGTTAGTTTCCTCTTTGCTGTGGAAACACCCTATAATATTATGCAAAGACCTTACACTATATTGGATGGAACATTGCTGTGAGGTTTTGATAGCACTGCATTCAGCAGCAAGAGATTTAGTCACTGGACGGAACATTGCTGTGAGGTTTCGATTGTACTGCACTCAGCAGCGAAAGATTTAGTGAGGTCAAATCCCTAAACTTTGGTCTTTTATTGCTCCAAAGAAAGCAGTTTTACTTCTTCACAATTCAGTGTTGGGGGCTCCACACCCTTCACATCTGGCATTAGATACGGTGACCTCATGTGCAGCTGCCCCAAAACTACATTTCCTATTTGCAATGATTTTCTATGAAAATTAAAAGCTGTGAGCCTTAGACAGAGCCACTGTCAGAAATACAGTATGGTGCAAAAGTATTGAGCCAACCCTCATTTCTTCCATTTTTGCATCCAAGAAGCAACATTTTCCTGAATTTTTGAATTAAGGTACAGTTCTCCAGGCTTCCTGAGAGAATTCTTGAGGAACAGTTCTCCAGGCTTCCTGAAGGACTTTCAAAGACTCCTTTTCATTCCAGTCCCCGAACCTGACCAGTTTCAGAGGAATGTTTTTTGTTTGTCGTATGTAAGCCACACAGTGGCCTGCGTATGAATCATTCAAACAGAACAAAGCACATCTAACAAAAGGCCAGAACCAGTAATTAAATAGATGATTCCAGATGATCAGGCGGTGATCAGTATACTGGTGGTGCTGAATGCTGAGTGGTTGGAACTCCTTTATCTAGGCACCTTGTGTCTTTAGGCACTTTGCAGCCTGTCTCAGTAAAACAGCTATCTCCATTTCTTTATTTAATCTACTCAATATGCCAACAAGAGGACAGTTTGACAGGCATGAAAAAGTATTTTTGATTTTTGCACCAATAAGGTAATACAAAACAAAATAAAAAGAAATGAGGGCTGGCTCAAGACTTTTGCACAGTACTTCATGTGCACCTTTAGCTGCATTCACTGGGTCTGCATCTCTTCGGACATATACTGTGCATCTAATGCTTAAATATTAGAAAAGTTTGTAATATTAGAGCTCTGACGATTCTGAAATACCTCAGGTTTATTATGTGGTCTTCATGATTTCCTCGATTAAGGTGAACGTCTCCAGGATACACCAACAAGAAGGCAAACAAAATGAGGAGAATCTCAATGGAGTCCTTGCCTCGATCCACAAAGTCTCCATTGAAAACATATGGCTTCTCCAGCGATGGCATCCCATTCTACATATTTGCAAAAAAATATAAAATAATCAGTATTATAAATCGCATTCCAATGAAGCCTCTTCATCTTTTTTAACGAAGTACTCGCTTTTGGTATGCTGTGTCATCTTTATCTATCTTAGGTAGCCTCAGCTTTTAGAAAGGCCCAGAAGACTGCAACCTTATCAATACCGAATAAAGTCCTCCTTTTTCTTCACATTTTGAGGAGTGTGAGTGACAATGGGACAAGAAGAGTTAAATGATGATCTCAAAAAAGAGCTTAACATCAAGCTTGGTTTATCTTTAATCAGCCACAGTGATGAAGGGGCCAATAGTAAGTCTTATGGTGAATATATTTAATTCTAACTTGTTGACACATAAGTTTGCAGGCTAAAATCTATTGCTCAGGGTCTGTTTGTCAGGACACAATACATACCTTGTAAAATATTAGTAGCAAGTCCTCTAACTGTCCATGCAAGTCACCTAAAATTAGAATGAATAATTTAAGAGGTGCACACTAAAGCCACATGGTATGATACAGTTGCCAATTCAATATAAGACTGTGCCCGAATATACCTGTCAGTTTTATTACAAAGTCATATGTTCATGTAATACATTCGAATGAGACTGACAGGCATAATGAAAGTAAGACCAGTAAGCAGAAACTTCTGAAGTTTAATAGATGAATGTAGGCAAGCAACAAGACTCTTCTGCCTTTCTGTTATAACTGCCTATTTATCACTGTCTAATTAAAATGTATTAGTAAACCAATGTGTTTGTTTATTTAATTCATTATTTATGAACCATGTGTGATCTTACTGTAAAGTATGAACTATGATGCAGGTTTTCTCACCACATATTGTGATTTCTTTGCTGTGGCAGGTTGAGATTCGGTTGATATTTGGCAGAACTCTGACCACCTTCCATGTTTCCACTAGAAGCTGAAGGACGTAGTGAGAGTGGAGCTGCTACTCAGCAAAAAAAGAACACACACACACACACACACACACACACACAAACAGACATGGTTAAGGTAAAGAAGTAAATATAAAAAGATGTTATGATTGTATAACTGTTTGGTTTTGTATCGGTGTGCAGGTTACTGTGAGGGAACAAGAGTGTCCTTGTGTTTCAGATTCCTGTTTCCTAGTTAAAGGTGCTCCCTCTTTGAGAGGTGAAGTTTTTTGCCTAAAGAACAGGCACATGGTTGAAACACCTACTTGTTTGTTTCGAAAGGCCTCTACGAGATCAGCAGCTTGATCTGCATCCAGCGGAAAGGTCAGCCGTGGGCCTGAGTAGATTTCTGGCACCTCGATATTCTGGTAGTTGAAGTATCTCTCCCACTCGATGTCCCGGCAAACTTCGTTTTCTCTGAAGATGTGGGAGATCAGGTTTCCTAGATAGAGGAATGTGTATCATTAGCTGACAAATGGAGTGTGCTGTTAGAACCGTAGGCATGCTGTGTCACTGATGGACCTTACTTTCAGTGCTAGAAGGTGTAAAGTTATCCGCAAGGTAGCCGAGGAAATTATACAGCTGCGTGGAGAGAGCAGAAAGGATTATTTCATTAGGGACCATTGCACCTCATTTGATCCTATCTGTGCTATATTACACTACATTCAGTGGCTAATCCATCCACCTATTCATCATTAAAGCGGCTTTGTAAATCTTATTTACTACAAATGCATGATTTTTTTTACTTTGATCTGGTCCTGCTGCCCGGCGTACTCTATGGACTGGAAGATGTTCCAGGTGTATCTGCGCCTCATCTCCATGCGGGCCACATACTGCCGGTACCAGCGCTGGATCAGAACTGCAGCTCGGATTGCTTAAGTGGCGGCAGAACACAGCACTTTACAGCACTTTAATTCAGCACTCAGCACAACCGTTCTGACTATGTACAATATATGGACAAAAGTATTGGGACGTGTCACCATTACACCAGCAGGGACTTTATTGCCCTTGCATTCAAATACATTTAATATAAAGTTGGTCCCCTTTTGCAGTTATAACAGCTTCCACTCTTCTTGTAAGACTTTTCACAAGATTTTGGAGTTTCTGTGGGAATATGTGCCCATTCATTCTGTAGAACATTTATGAGGTCAGGCTCTGATGTTGGACGTGAAGGCCTGGCGCAATCTCCGTTCCAGTTCATCCCAAAGGTGTTGGATGGGGTTGAGGTCAGGGCTCTGTGGGGGCCAGTCAAGTTC
>JBBIGA010000040.1:8042051-8064505 GCA_037576975.1 Alestes dentex
CCATGAAGTCTGGAACTAAACCTATAAACTTCTAGTAAGCTCACGTCACAACTTCTTTTTTTTTAATTAAGAAATTCTTGTTGCTTTACACTAGATTTCTGCTTTTTTAGAATTTTAGTTTAAACAATTTGCTTTAATCCCCAAAATCTTTGCCCATGACTGTGATTGGTTAGAAAATGGAAATGAAAAATCTTACCAAGTTCACCCCCAGAAATGGAGAAGTCCCGTGACAGGACAGTCCACTTCTGAACCCTCTGAGCGTTGGACGTGGCTTTGGTGTTGATCTTGTCCACACCTTCCTGGATGGCTTTGTAAATAGCTGGCTCTTTCTTGTTGATGATTTCAGATACTTTGGTGGCAGTGACTCCACGCCGCTGGCAGAAATCCACTGCCACTGGACTCAGCTCATCCGTGGGATCGCCGTTCTCATCAGTGTTACACTGTGGAACAGGGGTTTCACTTTAATACGACAAAATATACGACACAGCTCCAAATGTTCACAGCCGTAGTTCAGAAATAACTGAACGGTGGTGCTGTGTCATTCGAATGAAATGCTAAGCTACTAAGCTACAAATCAATCATTTACAGCAAGGTTTAAACCAATAAAGAAAGACCATTTTTTTCCAGGATGCTGAGGAGAACTGCTGCTGATTTCACCATAACTGAGAAAGCTGTATAATATAAAGGGCCAGTTTTTCAGAACCAGATAAGTTTAATCCTAGACTAAAATGAATTTCCATGAAAGGCTCACCACTGACACCGCACTTTAGTCCAAGACAAGGCAAAATCCATGTCTGGGAAATCAAGCCCAAGAAAGACGTTCTAATGCCTTGTATTGAAGAATGAAAACTACAGGAATCCTTTAACCAACATTTCTGACCATGCTAAGCTACAAGCACCCAGGCAGTGTTGTGGTAACACTAGCTTGCTATTATTGTTGGTCATATTTGAATGTTCAGATTACACTACATTCACTTTTTATTTAAAGCGCTTTACAGTTTGAGGAAACACTCGAGTTTCAGGACAGATCATTTAGCAAAGCACAGTAGAGGCTGTAAAAATGTGTGCCGCCTTACTTTCAGCGTGAGAAGCATGGACAGGAATTTCTTTCTGTCTCCCACTAACATGGCATTGCTTATGATGGGCACTTCTTCCTTAAGTGCATCCTCGATGGGCACTGGGGGGACATTCTCTCCTCCAGCAGTGATGACAAGTTCTATAAAACAAAGAAATGACAACAAATAGCCTGTTGAGAAGAATTACACCGCTTGTGTATTAAAAACAAGAAAAAAAAAATGCACAGATACTGATCTGGAAAGGAGTGGACACAAGATGTACAAAGCATTGGTGTTGGTGACAAAAGGACCTCGGCACTATTACCTGTGTCTCCTGCTCATTCTAACTATTTCTCTTTAGAGACTCATAGTTCATCCCTTAATTTCAGATCAAATCTACAAAGACCTACACTGCTGGGAACAAAATGATCCACATAACGATCTACCTTTGATCCTGCCGGTAATGTACAGGAACTGGTCATGGTCATGCTTTCCCAGGTCTCCTGAGTGCAGCCAGCCCTCCGAGTCCAGCGCCTCCTCGGTCTTGTCAGGCATGTCCAGGTAGCCCATGAAGACGTGCCGGCCCCAGAAGCACACCTCCCCAGTGCCTTCTTCGTCCGGCTTATCCAGCTTGGTCTTGCAGCCTGGGATCACTTTACCACAGCTGTGAGATGACAAATATGCATACATATTTGTTCGTTGTGAGGAAAGGAACACTGAACAAGTATTTGATACTTACTGGAGCAATAAGAGCCCCTTGTAAACCTTTTAAAAGGATTTTGTAAATGAGATGTATGACTGCAAAGGCTGATTATACTGATTAAAACTTTTCTCTTGTCTAGAGTCTATTTTCTGCAAACATGGATATATTCATCCATTATCCGAGCCACTTATCTTTAACCAGGGTTATCTCTCACACACTCACACTCACACTCACACTCACACTCACACTCACACTCACACTCACACTCACACTCACACTCACCCTCACACTCACACTCACACTCACACTCACACTCACACTCACACTCACACTCACACTCACACTCACACTCACACTCACACACTCATACCTGGGGCAATTTAACATATGGATATATAGTACATTTACATGGAAATGTTTTGGCACCCCTGGTCAATAGTGTTGCTGAGCTAATTGAGTATATGTACACATCCGAGATAGAGATCACACTTCTGGACATTTAATAAATAATAATTGTTTGTCTGCTGAATGTAGCAGACTGGAAAAATATAAGACACACTATATAAACTTTTGCACAGTGTGTTTAACTCAGCAAATGAACAGAAACAGTGCACTAAATTAGCAGAAAATGCCGTATTTAAGTTTGTTGTGTTGATGTGCTCATTTTTTTCTTACATAAAATCAACAAAAACTGTATGTTTTTAAATATACGCATGACGTATGGTGTCACTAAAGTTCTTAACGGTTTCTCCCTCTAGCTCTTCTAACTTCCCTTTTTTTTCCTGTGTACGGCCTTCTCAGTGTGTTCGACTTCATGATCAGATCTGCCATCTTTCAGCCCCTCATCAGAGGTCAGTTTCTGTCAGTTTCCTTTGGTGGGCAAACTATTCTAAATTAGCATATCCACCAGCTAGCATATATGCGTTGGACGCAAGGAAAATGGGAAAATGTAAGGGTCTGAGCGACTCTGAAAAGGGTCAAACTGTGAACTGGGTTGACAACAAGCGCTCCAAAAATAACATTCAGGCCTTGTTGGGTGTTCTTGGTATGCAGTGGTTAGTACCTACCAAACTGGTAAACAAGCAACAGGGTCACTGAGACACTGCCAGGAATCTCTTGCGGAACATGACAAAGTTCAAGGTGTTGACTTGGCTTCCAAATTCTCCAGATCTCAATGTGATCAAGCATCTGTGGGATGTGCTGGACAAACTAGTCCAATTTACAGGTCTAAAGAGATCTGCTGCTAATGTTTTGCTGCCAGATACCACAGAACACCTTGTGGAGGTCTTGTGGAGTCCATGCCTTGACAGTTAGGAGCTGTTTTGGCAGCATCAAGGTGCCTACATAACATTTGGCAGGTGGTTTTAATGTTATGGATGATCAGTGTATACATAGTGTATACTAGCCATCTATAGACGTTTTATTGCAATTTTAAGGTTACTGAGACTTTTTTTAGTATCCACCCCCTTTTCCCTAGAACTGTACCAGTAACCTTTCTTTAAGAACCTATAACACTGCTCTATAGACATGGACAATAGTACTGTATTATAGACATGTGTGAAAGCACACTAAATACAGAGAATGGCATAAGACAGTCACCTCATAATATGGAAGCTGTTGACCGATGACAGAGTGTGTGGTCCCGTGCTCTCGCTCATGCCATACAGCTCAAGAATTTGAATGTTGAGACTCATGAAGTACTCCAGCGTGTCCTTGGTGATGGGAGCAGCCCCCGTGAAGCAGGCCCTACAGCGGTCCAGCCCCAGGGCAGCGCGCACTCTCTTGAAGACCAGATTATTGGCCAGCATATAGCCCCAAGGTACAGAGGAATCACTAGAAATCAAAACATAAGAGCCTTCAGCCATTCAGAAAGGACAAAACTGCATTATTACAGAATATTAGGGAAAGTCATCTTACCCTTCACCATCTTGTCTTTAGTATCAAAACTTATGCTGGGTAACGATTTTTTTTTTTAGCGCAATTATCGCATGGTTTTGTTATACGCCAAATTAAATAATTCAAAAGTATTGTATTGGGCACTGTTATTTTTAAAGTACTGCTATATGAAGAAAAGTGCAATAACGTTTGGTTTGCAAACACTTTAAACAAATAAGGAGCTATTTAACAGCGGTGTTCCCTTTATCACAGTTACAGTTAAAATGTTTTTTGTGAATCTCAACTTAAACATTAATGTAATCAAATCAAATATAAAACCAAAGCTGTTTGTTGTTTTTTATTCATGTTTTATCTAGTTTGTTATAGAAAAACAAGTCACTCTTAGAGTTCAGAGCATTATAGAAGCTGCAAAGGGTTCCAACTCCATATTAAAGTCATGAATGTAATGTAGGGTTTTTTTTCCCTTTGGTCTTATTATGTTAAGTGGGAATAATTGCTATGTTCTAAGCGTTCATTTGACCAGTTCTCCAGTTGCATTTTACAAAGGCTACTCAGGTCCTGGGGGCCTTAAAGACATTGACTACTTATCATGAATGCCTATCTCTGTAACTACCTGAATGTTGAGATCACCATAACTAATAATAAACACCGAAATTCCACTGGAGAGTTCACTCACAAATGTTCACTGATCAGCCAGAACATGAAAACCACCTATCTAATATCCCGCAGGTCTCTATCTGCCTCCAAAACAGCTCTCACTCATCCAGGCACAGACTCCACCAAGACGTTAGAAGCAGATCCTTTAAGTCTTGTAGAATGTGAGGTGGAGCTCTCATATTTTGAACTAGTTTGTCTAGCACAGATGCTCGATAAGATTGATATCTGGGGAATTCTGAGGCACATTATAATGTCCTCTGTGTAGCCATGACTCTATCGCTGGTTCATCAGTTGTCCTTCTTTGGACCACTTTTGGAATTTAACAACACTGCATACCAGAACCCCGCCCCCCAAAGACCTGCTGCTCTGAAGATCCTCTGACTCAGACATCAGCGTCTGTCCCTCGTCAAAGTCACTCAGATCTTTTTTTTCCTGCTTCTGACTTTTAACTTGCTGCCTTATATATCCCACTCCCTGGTCTCACTGTAACAAGAGAAATTTATTCACTTTACCTGTGGTTTTAATGTGGCTGATCAGTGTGCATATCTGTTTTGCATCACCACATGGCTGGAGAGAAAATTCAAACAAGGAAGCTGCATGCCAGCACTGAACAAGTCAGACTGGATCTGGACCCTAACCCTAACCCTAATGCGTGCAACAAATAAATAATTACTTTATATTTGCATCTTGGCACCCTGAACTGAAATTCACTTGAATCATGAGGTCCTTTGAGATTCCCACTCCTAATTGAAATATTTGAAGAAAATGCACAAAAACTAGTGATTTACTTCAAAACATACCCATTCATGGTGTTGTAACTGGTCTGAAGTCCTATACCCTTGGCCCAATCAGCAATTCTTTTCTTCACGTTGGAAGATTTTGCCCCGATGGCTTTCATTGCTTCTTGCATTTTCTCCCACACGCGTGGGACTCCCAGAAAAGTCGTAGGCCGCACTTCTCTCAGGGTGTTGGCCAAAGAACCCTACAAATGCATCCAGTCAAGTTACAATGATTACAGCACAGAACCAACACTGTGAGGTAAAATCATATCGACTCATGTAGTCTTCTTCGTCATGCGCCTTTGTCAGGATGAATATTGGGATGTGTGGAATGTAACAGAAAGGCACACTATACATTAACAAATGTCTACAACCAAAAGCTTCTAAAACCAAATACATTGAATTACAATAATTAATTTTAGGGTTCTACATGGATCTTGATTTGGGAACATCTTGGGGGAAAAAAACCTTTAGCTAGCATAGAACCTTATATGGATGTTCTTTAAACTTTTCAAGGCTTATTCATGCTTTCTTCTTTACAAAAATTGTTCTTTAAAGAAGCATCTGTTTAAAGGTTCTTTAGGAAACCAAAATGATTTCTGCCTTTTTCCTACTTTTTTACTTTGTGACCTGTATTTTTAAGAATGTATGCTGTCAGGGAGAGAATAACTGCATTACTTCATAAGTGAAAAAAAATGCTAACCTTCAAAGCATCTGGCTCAGCAAAGTAGGTGGTGCCTGCAAATTTCAAACAGATCCACAGGTCGTTGACCTGGGCTGCCACATGACTGAGGGGCAGGTAGCTCACCAAATTCTCCTGCCCCTCTTTCACATCAACCATGAGGCCCGCTGCCCGTGAGATCCAGGTGATCTGGCAGGAACAAATTCAAAAGCACTATTTTAACAAGGCATTGATACATCCAACCAGGTTTCAGTAATATAAAACCTTCTGTGAGCCTAATTGAAAATCCGACTCACCATATTGGCCTGTTCTAATGTCAGAACCATCAGTGTGTGGAAGAATGTTTTGACACCATTTTATTTTAAGAAGCCTGTTTATTTTGGGGGTACAGGACTACTCACATTGTCATGACTGAGCATGACCCCTTTGGGGTTTCCCGTGGTTCCTGAGGTATAGATAAGGGAGCAGCATTCGTTAGCCTTTTGGCTATTGATCACTTCGTCCAGTCGGGCATCAGACTCATCTTCAGCAAGCTTCATAAACTCAGTCCACTGAAAGAACAGACCACATTTAAAATGCATTTAGTCTCTGCACAGGAGGAGCCAGCAATGTTATGAATGAAAATTACTTTTCATTTGTAAACATGCCCTTGACCATCTGCCACTGTAGAGAAAAAACACAACCTCTGTGATTTCAGTATGTATTGAAAAATCGAATTTGTATTGGAACTTTTTCGCTAATTCTTGCTTTACTTTGGCATTTCTCCTTTACCACTTGTCATGGAAACTCCTGTCAATGTTCAAAACTAGGCATCCGAGTGCATTCTATTACAGTAAAGTGTGGCAGGGGTGGTTTTTATGTTCTGGACACACCAACGCTCAAATGACCGAAATATTATTTCTGAAAACATTTTGATCTTCTTAGGGTTTTGAGGTTTGGCATGCATCCAGAAAGCCCTATTGGAGAGATTTAGTTTTTATCTGAGCCAAAGCAATGGGCTTAGTGTACGATATCCAAAAAATCTACTCCTGCTCTCAGAATCAAAAATCGTATAAAACCTGAAAACATGCATATCTGTACACCCTATTCTGTACTGAAAATGTATTGCACTGAAGAAAAGCCACAATAGACACTGTATCGTGAAGTGAACTGTTACATCTGTATAAGACATTGTGTTTACCGTAAAAGAGATCTTTTGCATGGTTGGAGCTAAACCAGTCTTCCTTCTCGGCAAAGGTCATGACCAGGAAGTACACACTTATTTACGCAATGAATGGTGTGCCAAACTTTTTGGTATGCATTCAAATGCAGATCATTAAAAAACAAGTTTCTTTGGGACTGCCCCATGATTAAATGTGGAGGCCTACCGTGTATATGTTTGCCAACTTTGTCTCCAGTTCACCCTTGTATTGAATAATAGCCTTCAGATGTGGTAGCTGGTCTCTGACCTAAATTATGGTAGAAAAAATAAATTATGGTAGAAAATCAAAAGTCAAGGGTGGTTATACGGTTTTAAAATTCGAGCATCATTTACCTGTAGGATTTTCGCAAGCTGTTTGTTGTTTTCAACTACCACAATGTTGGCCTTGCTGTTATGTGCTACATACTGGCAGGCTTCTGGAGAATTGGTGGTGTAGATTCCCGTAGCAAGTCCTCTGAAGAACCAACAGAGATCAGATCTTACGTTCTGTTACCATGCATCGGCATCATTTGAAACAATAAAATAAAAAAAAATTTAAAAAGACCTATAAATCAGTACAGATAAGAGTGGCTGAATACGTCATGTAGTGGATATGGAACAGTACGTAAGTATGCAAACAGAATTTGAGGAGTAGTACCCAGCCAGGATGCAGGCAACGTTCGCGATGAACCACTCAGGAGAATT
The DNA here is from genome assembly GCA_037576975.1 of Alestes dentex. Taxonomy (NCBI): domain Eukaryota; kingdom Metazoa; phylum Chordata; class Actinopteri; order Characiformes; family Alestidae; genus Alestes; species Alestes dentex. The sequence goes on from JBBIGA010000040.1 coordinate 8,049,709, forward strand.
GAAGCCCAAAATACCGACGCCATGGAAACGTTCCAAGCCCAACTACAGAGAACAAACACATAGTGAGAACACGGACACACTGTTACATACAAATCACGCATCAGACATTTACAGATGAGACGCCGGTCAGACTGTTCCATGTTAAAGGAACTGACAAACCGGGGAGAAAGATATGAACACCCCACATAGTGCAGGCAAAAGCATATGCTTCAGGCTAAAGTAGTGTTGATTTTCTTTTCTGTATTATTGTATTTATTTTAGCCCTCTCCTTAACTTGTTTTATTCTATTTCATTTTTATTCATTCTCATTGATTTTCCATTTCTGTAAAGCACACTGAATGACCTTCTGTGTATAATATGTGTGTGCTATATAAATAAACGTGAACTCCAACTTCATGCTGGAACCGTAATATCTTAGAAATTTCATTTATAAGAAACATATTAAATATTACTGCTTGTGACTCGCATATATGCTGCAATTGTAACCAATTTCTTTGTTAATCATACCTGATATCATAAAACAAAATCAGAGATAGCAACTAAGCTTTAAAAGACTAAGGACCTGGCTTTCCATACATGCACTGAGAACTAGGACTTCTAGAAGAAGAGCATTATCCAAGGTATGCATTTGATAAATATCACAGAATCAACGACATATCTTTCTCAGGGAGGTGTAAATCTTTTAATTGCATATTTATTGTTCAGTTACTAGACTTTTAAATGTATTCCGTATTCAACAGTTTGTAAAAAACTTTTTCATACAAAATCCTTCATATGAAAAGTGGGTCTCAGAGAAACATTAAACACAAGAATATGTGGGGCTCTTTAAAATACAGGCATCTAAAGGGGTTTTTTGGAGCGATGCTGAGAATTTTATACAAGATTGGTTCTCAAATCTGTCCTTAAGGCCCCTAGATGGCCCACAAACCCAATTTTTGACATGTAAGGATGGAAAAGAAATGTAGATCTTCTACAGACCCTTTAGGCTGATGTGAGAACCAGTTTTTAAAAGTGGATGTTTTGTAAATTATCCATATGAATGTAAAAAAAAAAAAAAAAAAAAACAACTTTTGAAAATGTGAAAAGCATTCACACAGTGCAAAGGTACTGTGCCTATGGTTTGAGAGGTTAAGCAAAACAACCCCGCCCCCAATTCCACATCTCAATTTTCAGCCCCACATACATCAATTCAAGTACCTTCAGAAAGCCCTTGGCTGCAGTCCGACAGTGCTGCTGATATCCATTGTAGGTCAGTGTTTCCCAAACTCCATCTTTCTTCCAGCACAGGGCTGCGTGATCTCCATACTTATCCACGGTGGCCTGAAACATCTGATAGACGGTGAGCGGAGGCTCCGCACCTGGGCCTGACTCGGCCAGTCTCAGCTTCACTGCCTTCTCCCTCGCGGTGCTCCAGTAGCACTCTGCTGGAGCCAGGCGCACATCACCCATCACCGGGATCGCCGCCTTATCTGTTGGATCATGACAACACTGAGGGCAAAAAGCCGGCATAATTCCTGCGATTTTCTTAAACTGTTTCAGCTCATACTTCCAAGGTGACAGAGGAACCTTCCGTCCACCTACTGCACAATTTCATGCAGTCATGCAATTTACAAGGGCCAGGCGCTTAACTAGGGTGTAGAGGCAGCTCAAGTTACTGGCAGGCTATGGAATGTCATATGTCACCAATCAGGTTTCTGTTTGCGAAAAAAAAAAAATGTTATGGTGATGGCGGTCTGGAAGTTAAGATAGGGAAAAGACACTCCCCTTGTGGTTACCAGGTAATGTCCAGTTGAAAAGAAAAGAAACAGACGGGTTAGTGAGGCTTTTACATACTGACGGGGCTCCAGTTTCTAATTCTAGAACTGTGCAAACAACAATACATTCAGGTCACTGTCCATTCAAATACAACAAACACCTGACCTAGACCTTGGTCTAAAAAAAAAAAAAAAAAAAGGCAGTACTTGTTTTCAATCAACCTGCAGATTTAAATCCTTTCTCTCAATACAAGTTATTTAATCTTACCTGAAACCTTGCTAGCTCCTTGAACAGTGGCCACAACCTCCTCTGAGCTCACAGCAGATGTCTCCCGACACTTGGTGATTGTACCCGACAACTCTTCTGAAAGCTCTGCATCTGGATCTAGAGTTGGACTGTCAATCCCAGAATCGTCCGCTGACGAGGCCTGTCGTATCTTGCCGCCCATGAGGTTCATGTTATCGTCGCCGATTAAAGAAGTTGGACAGCTGCCGTTAAGCTGTGCCTTGGAACCCTGGAGCGCCTGGGTCTCTTTTATAGTCCTAGAGGCCATAGGAGAGCAACAAAAGAACATAAACGCCAATGCCCACTTGGAGGCAGGCACGTGACCTCTAATCCATGTTATTTCTTAAGTTGTTGTCATGTAGGAATGAGACCAAAGCAACACATGATTGCATGCAGGTCTACGTACCTCTCTAGATTATTTTCCATGGTGTGAATTCCCCTGGAATTGTCGGGTTGCTTACAATCGCTGGTAGATATTGCAGGGAGTTCTCAAACAGTGAGGTAAAAACTCTTAAAAACAGATCAGATAATAAAATTAAAAAGTGCAATTAGTATAAACTGGTCATAGATTTTTACCATTAGTGATTAACCTTATACAATTATATGGTGGCTCCCAGTAAAATGCTTTACATCCCTAGAATATCCTGGGAACTAGTTCTCAACTCCATTGGTAGCCTTTATATGAGACTGTATTCTTGCAACACACTGAAAGTGTGTGTTGAGTGTGCCAATGACAGGACCAGAAGAGTGATGAAAGCAGCTGTGAGCTGGCATGATATGTTTCAGTGTCAACAGTCCACCTTTAACCCATATCCTCTCATTGTGTTCCCATTCATCTCAAAGGGCAAAGGACTAAAATCACAAGACTGGCTGTTTAAAAGTAGTTCATTTTCATGTGCTTTCCAATTCATGACACAGTCCCTAAACACTGGTGCCATCTAGAGTAACCAAAAACTAATGCACTTCAGCAAGGTCAGGGAAAAGCAAGGACTTTGCCGCCTGACTTAGCTTTATATAGTGTACGGTGTTTTTTTTTCTTCTTATACCAGTCGCTTAGTCACCAGTTCCCAAGGGAAGTGAGTCTAGAACCCACGTCAGCATCACCAACGTGAAGAGGGCCAAGGGACAAGGTTCACACTTGGTGTAGCAACAAGTAAGTCTGCCCTCAAATGAACTTTTGCACAAATTATGCAAAAAAGAGGTTAAGTGGTCAGTGGCTCGGACCACGTCACACGTGAGCGGTGTACGTTATAATTTCAGAAATTCAATCTGCTCTACCAATCAGTGCTCTTAGATTACTTGGATGCCCCATCATCTGACTTTCTATGGTGCAAGCAAAAGGTGAAGTGTGTTATAAGACATGGACGCAGTGTCATTTCATCACTGGAGCCAGTGTCTGCAGTTGGAATCCAGAACCAGGACAAAACTGAAGGCAAAATACTCCAAATAGCCAGCTTTGATCATTTCTATGACCTGGTGTGGTCTGGATCACTGAAAGGACATCATGCCCTCCCTTATCAGAATCAGAAAAAAACGGCTATCAGTGCCAACATAAGTAGCAGCCAGGTCAGGTAGGTTTAAAAGTTTTTAAAGCATGTTTTCCCAAATATAACAACCTACCGGGACAATAAAGTTTAGGCTCCAATCATCCAAAACATTGTGATCGTTGCATCACAGGTGGACACAAACTTTTATCCTGGTACCAAATTGTGGTCTAGACTGACAGCAATAATAACAATAGCATTCAAACTTTATGTAGGTGACTTAATCCTTAAATTACTTTTTAAATCCTTAAAAAGTCATTTCAATTTCAGTAAAGAGACTCTACTTACAGCGAGGGCGTTTAGCTGTTGCTTCAATTGCGATAGCTCCTGTTTCCAAATGCTCTACCTGGGCTGTATGAAAAGATAAAAGGGGCGCTTCATGTAAGTGCAGCCTTGGAAAGAGAGGAGATAGATTGTAAGAGAAAGATCAGAGTTCATTTCAAACCTCACTCAGTACAAACCCTCGTCACATAGCAACGTTCTCAGGTGAAGTAGTGAAACGCGTGAAACCAGTGGAGTTTGTTTTTCCCACCTATATTCCTACCGGTCTCACCTGTTGCACTGCGATTGGATAATAATTTGTCCACCTACGCTGCGATTGGTCAGTTGTCCCTTCTCTCAAACAGAAGCCCAAATACTCAGCCAACATCTTTCCGAACGGCTTGGGGCTGTGTATGTTTATCAGACTTCCAAACAACAGTATCATATGTCTTTCAAGACTCTATACAAGCCTGTCCCCAAACTTCCCGAATCCAGGCTGATCTAATTTACATGTTATTTGAATTTATTCGCCCTATTTGCTTAAGGCACCACAGGCTGGCTTTGTTTCCCCTAAATGGACAAATGTATTGGGACGCCTATTAATTATTGAATTTAGGTGGCCCCTTACTCCCAGTAAAGGACAACCAAGACATTTTGGACGCAGTTTTTGAGGAAGAACCTTTTCTATTCCAGCATGACCGTGACCCAGTGCACCAACATCAGTGCCCGATCTCATAAATGCCCTACAGAATGAGATGGCACAAACTTCCACAGAAACACTCCAGTGTCATTAAAGTCCTTATTGGTGTAATGGTCAGGCACCCCAGTACTTTTGTCCATATAGTGTATGTAACAGTTATTATATGTGACATCGAGGCCTCTAATAGTCACTAAATACTGCCAATAACTGTTTTCCCTATGTCAGTACAGGTGTGAAAGAAGAAGCAGTGAAACAGAACAGTGAAGATGGGATGTTGCATGTCCACAAATCAAACTGGTGCCCAGCAGAGCAGTCTCAGGATCAAACGATTGTAGACAGTGTTTTACTTTTGGAGAGTAAAAATAAAATTATGAACAGTATACTTACCAAAGAAAACCAAATGTTTTACCAAATATTAACACAGCAGGCTCCCTTTATATTCTGTAAAATTTTCATAATTAAAAAAAAATTATGTGTATAGCAACAATACATATTGTGTGCACATTGTAAACTGATTGTTTTCCCAATAAACTCCAATTTTACTGTTCTGAAAATATGGAAGTATTAAGCATGACTACTTTGGGTCAGTTTTTCTAGTTTTCTACAATCATGGTCAGCATGACTGTCACTGACACCCTGTACTTCAAATGTCAACCTGAGGCTTTAGCAATCACTGATTAAAGTCCAGTTACTATAAATGACATGGCAGAGTAGTCTAGATCCTTGTTATCAAGGTCACCAGATCACACCACCAGTTTAATTTAGAATCTGTTGCAGCAGGTCAGGTATGGAATGCCAAATAAGCTAAATGCTCTGCCTGATTTTTAACCCAGCACATTTCCGCAGCGATTACTGGATGCACCATAGTTTCTTTAGACATGGGATCACATCTGATTGGTACTGCCTGCGCCACACCCCTAAAAGATGGTAATAAATGTTACCACCCATTATTTCAGGGTAAAATCATGATGTGAAAAATGTTCAGCATAGACATATTTCTATCATATCCACAGTAAGCGCAGGTTGCAGTGCAAATATCCCAACTGTGGGACTAATAAAGGGTTATCGTAGAACAGATTCAACTTTACCAAATTAACCAGCTTTGATGACTAATTAGATTAATTAACTGATGGCTGGAGCTCATACAATTTGCAAAACCAAGGTAAGGTAACTGTCATTACAAAACAAAATCTCTGAAAACAGCACGTTCATAGAAAGAAAATTCATAGTATTATATGCCAGTGTACCAACATTTTACACAAAGATCCTTGGAGCATTTCATAACAAAGTGTTCACACAATGTTAAGGGCAGCTGACATGTTATTTGTTTAATCTGTTGCATTAAAAAATGAGGCAAAAGAGTATATACATGATACAGTTAACCAAAGGTCTACAACTCATCCAGCAAAATCTGGAGAAAATTCATACATGCCATTCTTCCCAGGATTATACATTTGTACTACAATAGAGGAACCACTTGTAGCTCCACCTGTAAATTACATTTTAGAGAGAGAAACCTTTAAACAACCTTCACATCATGTTAAAGGTCTACACCACTGGTTCCCAGTCTTAGTCCTGGACCGCCCTGCCATGTACATATAGTGTTTATTCAGCTCTGACACTTACACTACACCCATCATCTTGTTAATTGGTTGGATCAGGTGTGTTGGGAGACTGGGGGCCTCCTGACCAGGATCAGAAAACACTACTCTACACTAATGTAAGGTTTTTCTAAGAACCTTTGTCCAAAGCTGTATCTTACTTTTCTGGTTTCAGCAGTCGTTCAGGAACTGTGCTGTGGTTACAGAATGAAGACCAGAGTTAAGTGAACTAAGGGACAGTGACAGACTTCATAAAAGAATAAAGTTCAAATTCTTAAATTTATTTGGTCATGATTTCGTAATCATTAAGTGCCCTGGTTGTGGAAAAGGCCTTGTCAGCAGTGAATGAACTGGGGAAATAATGCTTAGCCATAAAGAAATAGTTTGGAAAAACATTTAATTTACCCAATTTTTCTACCTACCCCACATTTACCCAGACATGTAGAGGCCATATGTCTACTGTTTATACTTCAAAGTTCAATTCTTAATTAACACCAAGTTAAGACCTTTTTCAGCTAAACTGTCATTGCTTCTTATATTTTCATTCATATTTTATTATTCCTGATTCATTTACCCATGAAATTGTTTGATTAAATTGATTGTATTCTCTTTATTGATAACCAACACTGCTAAATGATGGAGAGCATTTGTATTACACTGGCCGCATCTATCCAGGAGGCCATCTCATCTGTCGCCCTCCGAGGACATGGATGTGTAGGTGGTATACAGACTGAGCCCCATTTTTTCCGTCATTGATCACTGAAATGAATACACGCAGTTTGTTAGCTTACCACATCTATCATGGATATAAATAAAGGCCAGAAGGTTAAAATATTAAATAAGCAAATGAAAAACCAGCTCTGCTGTCTAAACATACCTATTCTGTATCCTTCACCCAATCCCTCTTTCTTTGCCAAGTTCTTAGCAACCACTAAGAGGTGGCCAAGGAGCTGAAGAGAAAAAATATCAAGGTATTTGGACTGTCCTATGAGTGACAATACAGCAAAATGAGGGAAGAGAAAGCAGAAAGACGAACCAGTGCATCGTCATCATGTGCTTCACTGATTCTTGGGATGGGAGCTCTTGGAATAACTAGAAAATGCACGGGGGCCTGGGGACTGATGTCCCTGAATGCTAGACACTGAAAGAAAGGTTACAGCAATCAGTATCAGTGGAATGCACTTCATTGCAGCTTGCATCACAGGGGGATGAAGTTCAACACAAGTACTTCAAGTACTTGTACCGTAGGCTTTATAGCCACTGACCCATTACATATACACTATATGGACAAAGGTACTGGGACACACCTGTTTTTCTTATAGCCATTGACCCATTACATATACACTATATGGACAAAGGTATTGGGACACATCTATTTTTCAGGGTTTGGGCTAGGCCCCTTACTTCCATGTTTCAGAATACCAAGACATTTTGGAGAACGCCATGCTTCCAACTTTGTGGACACAGTTTGGGGAAGAATGTTTTCTTATTCCCGCATGACTGTACTCAGTGCACAAAGCAAGCTCCATAAAGACATGGTAGGATGAGATCGGTGAGGAAGAACTTGACTGGCCCGCACAGACCCCTGACCTCAACCCCATCCAACACCTTTGGGATGAACTGGAACGGAGATTGCGAGCCAGGCCTTCTCGTCCAACATCAGTGATGACTAGCTCCGTATTAAAGTCTGTGTATTTGAAAGCAATGTCGTTGAAGTCCCTGGTGTCCCAATACCTCTATCCATTTAGTGTAGCTTATGTACACAGCCTATCAGTTTAAACCTGAACAATACTCTAATAAAAATGCATGTTTACTGAGGGCCCATGCATTATTAACTTGTATATACACTGTAATATACGTTTACCAGAGCAAACAAAATGAATTACCTTATCATCTTCAAAAATGACATCTGCAGGGATACTTTTATCAATAATTCTGGAGAATATAGTTGGCTCAGGATTGCCGTATTTTTTGCTGGCTTCTTCTGCCAGGCGTACTTCATCACTGCGTGTAGACATGCACTGACTCTAAAAGGGAAAGACAGACAGACTAGTGTGTGCATCACATACACTATATGGACAAAAGTATTGGGAAGCCTGACCGTAAAACCAACGGGGACTTTAATGACACTGCATTCCAATACATAGGCTTTAATATGGATTTGGTCCCTCTTTGCAGTTATAACAGCTTCCATAATTCTTGGAAGGATTTCCATAAGATTTTGGAATGTTTCTGTGAGGGGAAGTGCCCATTTCCTTGACCAAAGCCCACAAAACAGGCGTGTCCCAATACTTTTGTCCATAAATAAGACTTTGACGTTACGCTGCTCGCATGACTTGTAAATTCAGTCTAAAAGCAGAATTAGCTTTCTAAACTGCTAACCTGAGCGATCATAACGCCCTCACAAAACCTGAAAAACATAAACACCTGGAGAAGAACTGCATGACGATGTAAATTCAGTGCAAAAGGCAGCAAGCGCCGCGTCTGCAAAACACTCCGAGCCGTCATGACAGCACGCACTGCTCCACAACGGAGAAGAGCCTCTACTGCGCCTGCGCAGTTCTGGCTGCATTCATGCTACATTCACGTGCTAAGGGAAAGATGATCCATTCCAGTTGTAATTTGGAAATTACGAGTGTGTTGTGTTCAAGTGCTTTTGTTGTCGTAGTGAAGAAAAAACTTTGCGGACCCACAGTTTGTCTTGAGCTGTTACTTGAACCAGTACGTAGCATCATGGGAAATGAAGTCTTTTACTAGGCTACTGATTTTCCAGAATATAAGTGAAAGCTTTAGATATAGAACACACGTCATATCGGGAAATCGAACTTTATTTGTAAATGTGTGCTAAAATGTATAATAGTGTCACAGGTCAGCCACAAGGTAGATGGGACGCCCTTGTGTGCTCTTGCTTTTTTGTGTTCTTCACTCTCCGCTATGTTGAAAGGTCAAAGTTGATCTCATCTCGGCAACTCGTGTATCAAAATTATCTCCCAATTCCCCCGTGGAAATTACGACGTGAGGGGGTGTTCATGTGCAGTTTTCAAGTCTGGTATTTACCATAATTCCCATAGCACGTGAATGCAGCATCAGAGCTGAAACAGCACCGCGTGCTGGACGGGCGATACCTCAAATGACCTTCTCATTCTAACTATACGAGTTTACACTGTATGAACAAAAATATAGGGACACCCACCTTTGCAGCTATAACCTTCATATTAAACCTCATAGTAAAGTCTTTGTATTTGAAAGCGAGGCCATTAAAAGTCCCTTTAGGTGTAATGGTCAGGCGGCCGAATACTTTTGTCCATATAGTGTAGGAAGGTATCCTGTAACCCGCTGTTTAAGTGGAGAAATAACTCTGAATGATCTGCCATTCAGTCTGTCGCGTATTCTGTCTGTGACTTCGTGTGTGAGAGAACGAGAGCATAAGGAAAAGTATTTTCCTATTTTCCTAAATGTAAATGGAGAGTGTGTGAAGTCTTACTCTACTGATCTCACACTACTATACTCATCTTCACGGCTTGACGTGGCAAGATAAAACTAATCTGCCACACCAGCAGTAAAGAGGAAACTGTTAGTGTCCATGAATATCCCAACTAGGATACACACTGTAGCCTGTCAGTTGAAAACTAGTGGGTGGGAAACTTTCTCTAGATCAAGAGGTCATAGGTTCGAACCCTACCTTCAGCATACCACCACTGGGTTCCTGAGCAAGGCCCTTAACCCCAAGTTGCTCCAGGGAGACTGTCAGTTAGGGAATGGCTATGTTTTACAAATTTTTCAGGAATTTGTTCATTATTCATATTTACATAGCGCATGAGACTCTTAATGCTTCACTTGGTGAATGGGTTAGATGCAGAGAAAGGATTTCACACTGTTCAGTGCTGCGCTGTATTCACAACAGTTCTGTCTCATTTGCGGGACTTTCATTTTGAACTTGTTGGTCCAGCTCATCCCAAGCAGCTCAATGGGAGAAAGATCTGGAGACTGGGGAGGCCAAGATATAATTCTTAAAACCTTTTACTTTTCTTGAACTGGACAGGATTTTAGCACAATTTTTCAGAATGCTTGGGATCGTTATTCTGTTCAGGAATTGTGTGTTGTTGAAGACCTGAGTGATACTTTTCTTTTTTCATGATCTGACACAAAGTGAATGTGAATGTACTAAAGACAGACTGATGTCAGACTTGGAGATGAGAAATAATGACATTCTGACAAATTTCATCAGAAATGAAAGGACTCATGTATTGTTGAAATATTATTGAATATAAAAAATTGTTCTGCTTGAGCCTTAATGTTAAAGTATGCTTCCACACAGCTGAACAGAAATCTGTGACTAGAGAGACACCTGTCTGTCAGCAACTGTTACTGTAAATCTAGCCCCGAGTGAAGGCAGAGAGTCAGTGCTGCCTCCTGGTCAAGAGGGAACTGACCAAACTCACCATCTGAAGCGTCAGTCTCGGTAGCAGCATTGGTTTTTGCCCATTGTTGACCCAAAACACTCCACCACCTACAACTAAAATAAATAACCAACAGGGCGAGCAGAGCGTCCTGCTCTTTTGTGGGTCGGTAAACAAGATAAGATAAGATATAAGATAAGATAAACCTTTATTAGTCCCACAAGTGGGAAATTTGTTTTGCTACGGCAGAAAGTGGACAGAAACAAAGAGCAGCAAAAACAATAGAATCAAAACTATACAACAGCACAGTATAAAAAGTACACTATACAATACAAATAGTACAAAAATATTAATATGGACTCGTGTATTGAAAATATATACACATATTGAGTCTATGTATATATGTACAGAGTAAGAACACGGGATATACATACAGGTACATACTGGAGTATACATTTGGTAGCAGCAGGTGTTGACAAAAACAGTAATAGTGCACCAGAAACAGTAATACAGTAACTGACTAAATCAGTAATAATGCACCAGTAATTATTACTTTACAATATAGGAATGGTTGATTCTAATAAATATTTTATAGTCTATGGAACAAATACTTCAAATTACAAACAAAATCCTTGGGTCCAACTCATATTTACACTGACTCTCTTCCACGAGACCTCTGAAGGTCTGCTGTGGTATCTGGCACCAAGACGTTAACAGTAGATCCGTTAAGTCCTGTAAATTGCAAAGTAGGGCCTCCATGGATTAGACTAGAAGGACTCAGCACGAGCACTCTGACCGCTCTGCAACTTTGAAGCCCCATACAAAGCAAGCTGCGATGATCTGTGTGTTCTGACAGCTTTCTATCATAGCCAGCATCAACTTTTCAGTAATTTGTGCTACAGAAGCTCCTCTGTGGGATCAGACCAGACGGGCTGATCTTCATGCCCCGCTGGCATCAGAGAGCCTGTTGATGTTTCTTCCTTGGACCACCTTTGATACACTATATGGACAAAGGTATTGGGACACATCTATTTTTCAGGGTTTGGGCCAGGCCCCTTACTTCCATGTTTCAGCATACCAAGACATTTTGGAGAACGCCATGCTTCCAACTTTGTGGACACAGTTTGGGGAAGAACCTTTTCTATTCCAGTATGACTGTGCCCCAATGCACAAGGCAAGGTCCATAAAGACATGGTTGGATGAGTTGGGTGCTTTACAGAAAGGAATGGGTACAGAAACACTTCAAAATGTTGTGGAAAGCCTTCCAAGAAGAGTGGAAGCTGTTATAGCCGCAAAGGGGGGAGGGTGGATTACCTCCATATAAGTCAATATAATGTCATTAAAGTTCCTGTTAGTTGAATGGTCTGGCGTCCATTTACTTTTGTCCACCCAACAAGACCTGCTGTTCTGGAGATGTTCAGAAGAGGCAGTGTGGGTAGATGTCAGAGCTGTTGTAAACACGTGCAGGAAGGACCGTTGCGGAAAAACCATGGCTGCCTGCAGAAGGTTGTCCTTGCAGAGCTTTCTAGCAGCACAGTCCCCTCGTCTGATCTACAGCAGAAATGTTCAGGCGGAAAGCTCCTCACCAGGGCCATTATATCCCCCAATATTACCATCTCGCACTGCTAAGAGTAAGTCTGCCAAGCGGAGGGTGTTGCTGGAGTTCTTCGAGCAGCTGCGTGGAGTAGAGCCTCAGGAGAAGATCAGAGGGCTCACACGGGTCCAGAGGCTGAAGTATGTCGTTTATCCTCAGACATTTGCTCTGGGTGCGGATCGGTGGTATCAGCATTTCACCAAAACTGCCTATTTGCCTGGACTTCCAGATACATTCTCTGAGTCTGAGCAGGAGCTGATGGATGAGTCTGATCTTGCTGGGTTGAGGTCCCTGGCGTGTAACGCGCTCCTGCAGGAGAACTGGTACATGAAGAAAGGCAGGACATTTATTTATAAAGAACAGAACCAACGCGTTGCCCCCTTTTTGACCAATCTAGTGTCTGGCTTGGTTAACTCTTTGGCCAGTAAAAACCCTGTGCTCCGCCTGTCAAGCCTGGGTGAGTTGACTCTCCAGTAATATTCAGTTCCGGTTTCTAGTTCAAGTGACTGTCCTGCCTCATCTTGTTCAGCTTGCTTATGTGTCCAAAAGTATAGAGGCACACATTCGCGCAACGTTATTAATCCGGCAACAGCCTTCCCTCTTCTGGTAAGGCTGCAGACGCTGGAACTTGCACTATATGGACAAAAGTATTGGGACGCCTGTCTTTATGGAGATTACTTTGTGCACTCAGGCACAGTCATGCTGGAATAGAAAAGGTTCGTCCTCAAATCTTTAAGATTTCCTTCACAGGAAGTAAGGGGCCAAGCCCAGACTCTGTGGAAAAACAAGTGTGTCCCAATACTTTTGTCAATACAGTGTAGCTGTGTGAGGTTGATTGCATTCAGGCACAAAAGCATAGGTGACATGTTGCATGATCATTGAGTGTTTCTTCTGAAATCAAATCATCTGGTGGGGCTGCACTAAATATCAGAACATATGAGGAGTTGATTGCATTCAGGCACAAGAGCATTGGTGACATGTCTTTGATGATTACAAGCCCTGATTCAGCTCATCATGAAGGTACTGGATAGGGTGAGAATGCAGTTTGCACTCTAGAGAATGCAGTTCCACTACTTCAGTGCTGGGAGGCTTCATAGCCCTCTTGCTGGCTTTGGGTGTGAGGGCCCATATGAATATGTGCAAGCTTTTCTATGAAGGTTTTACAAGCAGTCTGTGTGCAGTTGAATGCTTTTGTGACCAATGGGTGCACCTTAACTGAAGTTATTAATTAGTTGCGCTGTCTGGGTTCTGAAAATCACCAAACTAGACATTGCTGGACATTGTCAGTCCAGGACTGGAACTGAACGACCCTGTTATAAAATGTTTAACTATAGAGTGTTAATGTGCCACGAAGCATTTTTTAACAGTAAATGTTACCTGCTTTGTTTTGCAGATCATGAGCCTCAAGTCAACCTTTACTGGATAAATGGGGAGAGGACGATCCCAAGAGGACATCGAGGGGGTAGAGTTGAGCCTCAGAGGTTTCAGATCGATGACAAACCTCACAGCCAGATACGGATTCCACACCAACTACCTGAGGTAGCTTTACCAGAAGTGTTTTTTTCCAGTTCTGTCACGGTTTGTGATTTACAAAAACCTACAGATCTGATTTGTTATTTCTTTCAATGTGCGCTCAGTGTGACTTCATTTACGTCCTTTAGTTTGTGCCACTTGAAGCAGAAATATCTGCTGAAGTCCCGGTAATCACGCTAGAGCCTGACCGCCTCCCATTGTTCCGAAGACAGTACAACAACAACATCTGTACAGGTTTGTAAGCCTTCTGTAATCATCAGCACATCGTCGTGAATTCTTAGGTTCATTCATACTAAGATTTCACCATTTGGAAAGGCTTCAGCTTTCCAATTATTCACATTCATTCTTCATTACGATCTTTTCTTCTTAAAGAAAACACTCCGTATGAATGTTTTGTGTGAGGACCAACTGTAAAAAAAAGAACAGATATTTGTTTATGTTGTTGTCACATGTTTATTTGATGTGTATATATGTGTTGCAAACATTTTTCTACTGTGCTGTAACTTGTAGATGTTTTTTAAACACCCATAGGTGCTAAACTGGAAGACCCTTGCCGCTACGGTCACACACAGTTCCATTTGGTCCCTGATAAGTTCCGCAGGGACAAACTGAAAAAGAAAAACCTTTCTGAACACATCGAAGTGTTTTTGAGAGCTAATGCTATTGCAAGCCTCTTCGCATGGACGGGAGCACAAGCCATGTATCAGGGTGAGTTTACACACATGCCTGATACACTCATATACCTATATATATGCCTAATACACTCATAACACACATACGCAAAGGACGTTCAAAAGTCTCCACACTTCCACACATATTTTTGTTGGAAACGGTGTCTGAGAGTATCATGTGACTAGTTCTGTCTGGCGTGCCAGATGTAATTTGTTTTTGAAATGATTCATAAATATAGTTTAAAAATATTGCGGAAACATTTGGAATGTTTCTTATAGGGCTGCAACTAACGATTATTTTAATAATCGATTCATCTGTCGATTATATTTTCGATTAATCGATGAATCGGATAAAAAAAAAACAAATCATTTCCAACCCTTTATTCAAAAACAGAACTAAAATCTTTAGAAAGTGCACAAACATGTTGCTCCTTGAGCTGTTATAATAATAAT
>JBBIGA010000040.1:8067924-8085197 GCA_037576975.1 Alestes dentex
GTATATGTATGTTTATATATATATATGTTTATATATATATATATATATATGTATTATAGGATTTGAGCAAACATGCAGAGTTAGGGTGTTCGATAAAATATATTTTGAATACATTAGTCTCAGCACCTAAGAGGATGATACTTTCCTCCACTGTTAGTACAGAACTTATTTTAAATATACAGCAGGTTAGCTGAACAGATCTCACTGCTCAACCTTTCTCTGTCTTGTGGAGGTTGCTCCATCCGTTCCGTTGCTCTCGTCTTGCGTCCTAAATTGCACAAAAGCAAAGTTTCAGTAACCCCGAATGTCACTGTTGGATTGATAAGCCAAGCTGAATAAAATATCATTTTTGTACTTGATACACATAACAGGTTTTGTTAAATGATGTATCTCTGTTAGACATCTTACTTACAGTTTACTCATCTGTTCAAACTGCGGCCCATTTTCTGTAGAAAAAGACAAAACAGCAGTATGTATATCAGGGCTGCTTTCTCTTTATATTTCAAAGCATCTATATTTAACTGCCTGGATTTCATGCCGAATCAGAGTCAGAAAACTTTATTGATCCTGGAGGAAATTGCTTTAGTATAGTAATTTCACAAAGGTCTAACAGGAGCTGTTTTTCTTCTTACAGAAGTGCTAAAGTTGTTGAAATAATGTACAGCAGGTAAAATAAGTATTGAACACATCAACACTTTTCTCAGGAAATATATTTTTATGGAGCTATGGACATGAAATTTTCACCAGTCTGTTACAAGTCTGTAGTCAAGTAATCCACACATACAAAGAAATCAAAACAAGTTGATAAATTATGTGTAATAAAGTGAAATGACACAGGGAATAAGTATTGAAAGGAGGTGCGTAAAGGCATGGAAAACCAAGAAATGAAGCTGAAATCAGTGCAATTGAATATAGGGCTGGTTTAGTCTTAATTGATGGCTTATAAAAGGTTTCTCATTACCAATGTGCCACACAAGAAGCATCTCATGATCAGAAAGAGCAAAGAGCTCGTTCAGGGCGTTCACAACCTCATTGTTGCAAAACATATTGATGGTATTGGTAACAGGAGAATTTCAAAACTACTGAAGGTTCCAGTGAGCACTGTTGCGGCCATAGTGGAAAGAACATCATTTCACCATTAACCGGCCACAACCATGTGCTCCTCGTAGGATTTCTGACAGAGGAGTGAAGAGAATTATCAGAAGAGTTGTCCAAGAGCCAAGGACCACTTGTGCAGAGCTTCGGAAAGACCCGGAATTAGCAGGTACAGTTGTTTCGAAGAAAACAATAAGTAATGCACTCAACCACCATGGCCTGTAACCACGCTCACCACGCAAGACTCCGTTGCTGAAGAAAAATCCTGTTGAAGCGCGTTAAAATTTACAACATTTAGACAGGCCAGTGAAACACTGGGAGAATATAGTCTGGTCAAATGAGACCAAAATTGAACTCTATGGATGTCAAAGCACACACTATACCAACAGTGAAGCATGGAGGTGGGAGTGTCATGGTGTGGGGCTGTTTTTCAGCATACGGGACTGGCAGACTTCTTGATAAAAATCTGCTGCCATCTACCAGGATGATGAGGATGAAACAAGGGTGGATGTTCTAGCAGCTTTACTTTCTTTCTCTGAAACCTGTTGAGAGTTTCCCAAACACCTATCCAAGGAAACTCTCAACAGGTTTCAGAGAAAGACAGTAAAGCTGCTAGAATGGCCCAGCCAATCACCTGACTTGAATCCAGTTAAAATCTATGGAAAGAACTAAAGCTCAGAGTTCATAAAAGAGGCCTCCACAACCTTCAGGATTTGAAGTCAGTTTGTGTGGAACAATGGGTCAAAATCACATCTGAGCAATGTATGTGATGAGTTTCTCCATACAGGAGGCGTCTTGCAGCTGTCTGTACCAAAAAAAGTGTTAAATACATTTTAGTAACCGTGTTCAATACTTTTTCCTTGTGTCAGTCCATTTTATTACACATAACTTAATTTATGAACATATTTGTTTTGATTTCTTCGTATGTGTGGTTGGGTTGTTACGGACATCTGGTGAAAATTACACGTCAATAAATATTACATGTCAAAGAAATATCTCTACTGAGAAAACAGTTGATGTGTTCAATACATATTTTCTGTATCTGGTCAGTGTATAACAATTGTGAACTTGGTGATTTCATCCTTTAATGGAATTTGTTTTTGTATTTTAAATATACAACAGGCTACTATGTATATGTACACAGATGTGACGATTTGAAGAACATTCACAAATATATGGTCTACTTTAACTCAGTTTAGCCCACTTTAGTAGTTACAATTACTAGTTGGGACTAACTTTGTAGAAGTCCAGTGTGAATAATGAACATATTTTCATTTCTTATTGTGTTCAATGAGATTTCTTTAAAGTCAATCAAGAGCATCCTGTAAAGCTTATGTAACAGCAGAACAGTAGCCATAAAAGAACACCTGAGTTTTGAGCATGGGCAGGTAGGTCAGTTACTGTTCTTTGTATCTGTACTGAGTTTGTCGGTAGCTTTCAATTTCAGCTATAGCCTATATCCGGCAACATTGGTTTCATGAAATCCAAGAGGAAATTCTACATTACCTGTTGTTTCTGAGTCTTTTTTCCGCCTTTGGCTATAGCTCTCATACAGGAGAATGAGTGTGACGAGGATGACCACTTCAGCCGCTATGGCGATGAAAGGCTTGAGGGGCTCGGTGAAGGACAAAACCTTCAGCTCCACATGACCGAACGACTGGGAGGTGTTGTACTCCGCCCTGCAGACATATTTACCGGCGTCTTTCTCAGTCAGCATCTTCACAGTCAGCTTAGTTTCATTTTTCAACAAATCCACCGTGTACTTCATAGGCTCCGCAGTAGCGTTGATGAGTTCCTGGATAAAGGACACATATAAAATAGAGCCATTACTGGACATGAGACAATATGGCATGGTACCATGGTCTCGTTTAACACAAAATGATTTTTTAGTTTAATTAGCCTCAGTAAAACTTTTATTTTTGTCCATTTAGGGGGCAAAAGACCCCCTAAAGAACCATCAATTTTTAAGGACTATCAAACATTTTGGTTGCCTTGACGCCTTTATTTGTAAGATATTTATCACAAAGCATAGTCACATTAAACACCTCCAAGCCAATAAATTTTTTTATTCCATCGCTAAAGTCAATGATAATGTAACAATCAAAGACATACTCAAGGCACTACAGTTTTCTTTAGCTTTACAGTGAAACAGGTCTTCAGGTGACCCGAAAGACCACTGCAGATTGTCAATGCTGAGCTACAGTCAGGTCCATAAATATTGGGACATGGACACAATTCTAATCTATTTGGCTCTATACACAACCACAATGGATTTGAAATGAAACAAACAAGATGTGTTTTAACTGCAGACTTTCAGCTTTAATTTGAGGGTATTTACATACAAATCAGGTGAACAGTGTAGGACTTACAACAGTATGTATATGTGCCTCCCACTTTTTAAGGGGCCAAAAGTAATTTTACAAATTAACGATGATAAATTAAACTTTCACTTTTTCTCATCCCTGGTGAGGCTCTATCATGCCTCTACTGCAACTGTCTTCAATTCCTGCTTGTTCTTGGAGCATTTTCCCTTCAGTTTTGTCTTCAGCAAGTGAAATTCATGCTCAGTGGGATTCAGGTCAGGTGACTGACTTGGCCATTGCATAACATTCCACTTCTTTGCCTTAAAAAACTCTTTGGTTGCTTTCGCAGTATGCTTCGGGTCATTATCCATCTGCACTGTGAAGTTCTGAAGCATCTGGCTGAATATGAGCAGATAATATTGCCTGAAACACTTAAGAGTTCGTCCTGCTGCTTTTGTCACCAGTCACACCATCAATAAATACAAGGGAACCAGTTCCACTGGCAGCCATACATGCCCACACCATGGCACTACCACCATCATGCTTCACTGATGAGGTGGTATATTTTGGGTCATGAGCAGCTCTTTCCTTCTCTATACTCTTCTCTTCCCATCACTCTGGAACAAGTTGTCTCATCTGTCCATAGGATGTTGTTCCAGAACTGTAAAGGCTTTTTTAGATGTTGTTTGGCAAACTCTAATCTGGCCTTTCTGTTTTTGAGGCTCACCAGTGGTTTACATTTTGTGGTCAACCCTCTGTATTCACTCTGGTGAAGTCTTCTCTTGATTGTTGACTTTGACACACATACACCTACCTCCTGGAGAGCGTTCATGATCTGGCCAACTGTTGTGAAGGGGTTTTTCTTCACCAGGGAAAGAATTTTATCGGTCATCCCCCACAGTTGTTTTCTATGGTCTTCTGAGTCTTTTGTTGTTGCTGAGCTCACCAGTGCGTCCTTTCTTTTTAAGAATGTTCCAAACAGTTGATTTGGCCATACCTAATGTTTTTGCTATCTCTCTGATGGGTTTGTTTTTATTTTTCAGCCTAATGATTGCTTCACTGATAGTGACAGCTCTTTGGATCTCCTATTGAGAGTTAACAGCAACAGAGTCCAAATGCAAATAGCTAAATTAACTCTAGACCTTTTATCTGCTCCTTGTAAATAAGTTAATGAGGGAATAACACACACATGACCTTGGGACAGCTGAACAGCCACTTGTCCTATTACTTTTGGTCCCTTAAAAAGTGGGAGGCACATATACAAACTGTTGTAATTCCTACACCGTTCATCTGATTTGTAATACCATCAGATTAAAGCTGAAAGTCTGCAGTTAAAGCACATCTTGTTCATTTCATTTCAAATCCACTGTGGTGGTGTATAGAGCCAAAAAGATTAGAACTGTGTCCATGTCCCAATATTTATAGACCTGACTGCATACTGTATTTTTCAGTAACTGCTGGAGGGTAGTCTTTTGGCTCTCATTCCCAGGCTCAAAGACCCTGCAGTCCTTTACCTTTTCAGTGCCGTTGGCTTTATACCACTGCCAGATGTTTGGTACATCTTTGATTTGGCACTCCAGTACGACAGAATCCCCAATATAGCTCACAATGGGCTTGTCTCTCTCTTTAATTTTAAGACCTGTAATTAAACATACAGATTATATGTACATATATTTGAATATATGATGAAGAACACTCACAAGCATCTACTTCAGTTCACTTTAACTCACTGGGCAGATGGCCCATTTAGCGATGGCCCACTCCAGTAATTACCATTATGAATTTTAATCCCCTCTTTGAGTTCAGTTAAGTTTCTTTAAAGTTGAACAGGAACATCCGGTAAAGCTTGTCTAACCGGAACATCCGGTAAAGCTTGTTTAACCGGAACATCTGGTAAAGCTAGTCTTAGCAGCAGCCATAAAAGAACATCTTTTTGGGGCATGGGTTGCTCAGTTACTGTTCTTTGTATCTATGTACAGTTTGTCGGTAGCTTTTAATGTCAGTACCTTTTTAAAAAAATCCAAAACCATTTATGTTTACTTGGCTTGTCAGCCGTTATTGAATTATCTGGTCTTCTACCACCATTATTTTAACAAGTTGACTAATGAACACCTTACTGAACAAAAGTGAACAAAAAAAAGAAAAAAGACTTTTAGCAGTGTGTTCATTTGTATTTCTATATCGTGTCTCAGCAAAAAGATTGCTTTTCTTCAATTACATGTATAAATGTAAAACATGCTTTTTTTAAACTTACAAATACATTTACGTTGTTATTCTACCAGTTACCAGTTTCTAAAGCCAGGAGACTAATCTTTTCCTCTCAAAAAATCAGCTGATTTAATTTGGAATTTAAAATTCCTTTTTTTAAATTACAACATCCAACCAAAATCACATCAGTGTCAAATTGAATTTGTTAATTTGGCTGGGTGCATGGGCCTGTACCACAATTCATCACCACTGCATCACACACCAACAAACAAAGGAAACTTTTACACTGTAAACAAAATGACTTCATACTTTTATTTATATAAAATATATAAATAAATATATCGAAGCATACATTTTTCAGTATACCAATATACCAGTATACCAAGGAGAGGCCATGTGGCAACACATTCAGTTAAAGTTTCAACACTTCCTCCTTTACCAAACCACTCTTCCTCATGTTGCTCAGTTCTAGCAGAAGCTCAGTAAAACCACAGAATAACAAAGAGGCTGGTTTACCTGTGGAGTTTGACGTGCCGTTCGAAGCGACAGGCTGGCTGGACTCTTAAAAAAAAAAAACAAACATACAACATGAGGAAATGAAAGTTCAAAATGGCTACACTTGAGATGATTTTCTATGTCGACCACATGCTGAATTGAAATCACACGCAAGAGACCAGGCAGCAAGATGAAACTTATCATCACAGTCTTCAGAATCTATTTATAAAACCTTCACACAGGCTACCCATCTACTGTATCTACTGTACCCTGAATTAGAGCGAGTACATATTCAAAGCACACTTTCTTAGCAACACCAGAAGCATCTCAACAGGCCACAAGGTCATCACATCATCACGGACAGAGGTCAAAGTAAGAAAAGAGCAAGAAAAAAGAGAATAAGAAAAGAATAAAACGTGCTGAAGGTTACTATTATTATTATATGACTGAAGTTCATAATGCAGAATTTATATACATCATCAGATGGGGCTTCATTGCTTGATGCTGACATAATAAATATACAGAATTATATAAATAGAGAAGAAACAAATACTCCATATATCCTGTACCTGTGTACACTCCTTGACAAAAGAAGAAAATGAGGAGGAGATGCATGGCGTCTGGGGCAGAACTAAGGAAGGTTTCTCTGTCGCTCCTCTGCGTTTGTCCGGTATGAGGCATCTCTTTCAGTGCTTCCTCATCTGATGCAGGCCCCCCCTTCACCTCCCCGCCCCTCCTCTGCCTTCTCTCTCTCTCTCTCTCTCTCTCTCTCTCTCTCTCTCTCCTCCTCTCGCCCCTCCCCACTGCTGGTTCTGCAGCCATGGTGACTCTGCAGCAGTGGGACCTGCTTGTTATGTCCACGTTTTAAATGAATCATGAGAACAGAGCAGCAGAGCAACAGCAGCCCAGCCTGTATCAAATGAACCCACGTAGGCGTGTGTTTACCAGGCCAGAACTGAACAGGCAGGGAGGATAATGACACAGGAGAACAATGATAAATGGTACCTTGCAAAAGTCTCAGGCTCCTGTGAAAACAAAATGTAAAAACTGTTTAGATGAGCAGTTAGTCAAGTATTTTTTTCCACACGAATATTACTAAATAAAAATGAAATTCTGAATGGCAGTGTTTTGTAGGTCTTTTTACATTTAAATGTACAATTTGCTAGACTAAAAGCATGCTTGCCAACTATGGATAAAATTTACAGTTTGAAGTAATTTATAGTACTGTGCACCTGCGAAAAATAATCTTCAAAAACTGTTTCAATGTTTTTCCCCAATTAAAATGACTGAATGTACTAAATAAAACTAATAAGAAAATATACAAATAATATTATACGGTAAACAGTGGTTTTATGTACAGTATATCGGTGTGTTCCTTGTGAAGGTCCAGTATTACTTGTAGTTTCCATCAGAAACCTGGTTTGACTCACTCAGTCCTTCATTAAATGAAATCAGCAGCTGCTGATGGAGTTTCACAATCCAAACAATGGCTGGAGGAACCGAGGAGGAATCTGGAACCGAACCTGTGTTCTCCTCACCAGCTCACAAAACATCTTTTTTTTTTTTAACAAAAAACTCCCAAAAAAACAAGTAGATATTGCTAGTGATAATTGTTACTGCTTTCTAGTTTTTTATAATTTTTACTTTGCTGGCACACTTTATTGCGCGCTGAGAAAACTGTCTGTAAACAATTTGCGTAGGTGTTTTGCACAGTATGATTACAAAGTTCAACAATGATATATGACCGTGGAGCTGTTAGAATGTCTTGCCCAGATGCCTACAAAGATGCAGCCAGTAAGGCAGAAACTCGCTGGCACTGTCTCTTTAACACGTGGTGGAAACAGTGAAGGAGTGAGCAAAGACATCAAAACAGGATGTTTCAGGGTGGCATGATGCATAAAAAACTGTAAAGAACACTTGCACAGAAAAAAATATAAAAAATTCAAATGTGTACATAATTTCCACATGAATAAAATACGTGACAACAAAACAGGAAAAGACATAGACAAGTCAAGTTACAATTAGATGTAATATATTTATGTATTTGACTTCATATCGATGGAAATGATGCACACATTAGAATACAGAAATAAATGCAACGCGTTACCTTTTTACAGCTGTTTTACAGCTACTCCTAAGATATTTTTCAGTGGGTTGTCAGAACTATTACGCAAAAGTTTAATTCTGTGGAAATTTACCCACAAAGGTGGTAGTACCACAGCCCACCAGCAGGGGTGCAATTACATACGGAAAACACTTTGTAACTGGGACCACGCCAATTTTACAGTTTTACAAAACCAGTCAGAATTAACTTTTACATAATCATTTTTCAGCCTCTCTCTATCATTTTGAATTAAACTTGCTGTTTTCGTTACTGTGCCTTTAAGTCATGAATTCCAAGCTATTTAATTATTCATTATCTGATCTTCTACCAACATTATTGTTAGCATTTTGACTAATTTACAACTTACTGAACAAAAGTGGCCAACAAAAAATGTTTTGTTGTTTTATGGTTACAGCAGCTGACAACGGAATTTGCATAATTTGCAATACACACATATTCAGGTTCCAGGCATGAAAAAACATGTAGAAATCCCATATGTACGTAAATATTTAAAAAATAATACAGAAAATAGATAACAGATAAAACAAATAAGACTGATAAAACATGTATTTGTAGTGTAAAGGTACAAAGATGAACTATTATACGAATGTTTAATTCTATGGGAGTTTACTCACAAACAATTATAAATGTACAACAAATCTTTTACTAACATATACATTACATTTTCATTGTACTGGTTACAAATTTTTGACATTTTTTCTCTTGGAAAGCTGTTCTGTTCTAAATGGCAACATCCAACCAAATTAAAATCAGTGTAAAATGGAACTCTTTTTAGGCCATGACTGTGCTAATTTGGCTTGGTGAACTTGTACTTCCCACAGTAAACTGAGCCTTTGGTGGATGCATGTTTCAGTCAAATAACAGTAAAAAAATGAATATACTTTTTAACCATTGAAAGTCACTGCCACCTTCATGCTGCCTGCAGAGAACAGAACTGTCAGGCCAGCTTACGGAGTCTGGCAATCCTGTTCTATCTTTTTTTGGCAACACTCACTATCAGCGTGTCCTTGGTGATGCAACCAGTCTGAGGCCTTGTCATGCTGGAAAGCCTCTCATAGGATTTACTCCCCCGGGAGACCAATCATGAGTTTCATTCACAAAAAAAGGGAAGAGCGCGCTGGCTTTTGTAGGATGGCTCCTCAGTGGACAGTCATTGTGACTTTTCTGTGGAAGAAGCAAGACCGCCCGGCAAAATGGCCCATGATGGAATGTCAAGAGAGGAGTATGAGGAGTACCAGAAACAGCTGGTGGAGGAGAAGTAAGTCCAACATGTGTAACCTCTAGAGGTTAAAGCTGTCCAATTTAATACAGGATTCTCATTAAGGATTTTAACTGAAGCCGCTTCAAAATAAAAGTGCCAGAGAGTTTTCTTTGAAGCGACACCAGGGAAGAACCACTTCTGGGCCTACTATTGGCTATTCTGCAGAACAGATGGACTTGTTCAGCTTGTTTTAGTAAACAAATAAAATATTTTAATTCAAATAATTATTAGGATGTTAATGATAAAAAAATAGTAGGTTTTTTTTATGAAAGTCTTAATATTCAAAAAGGCTGAACAGAGGGAGCTACAACAGTCTGAAATTGTACTTTATGTTATAATAACTTAAATAAGACATAGATTAAAATGGTATAGACACCAAGATTATAAGTCATAACATGGTGCTTACACTGGCAAATATTAACCAATAAGCTGTAATACAAAAAAAAGATTCAGGCACCCCAATAAAGTCCTCATCCTCCATAGAGAAGGAATGTATATATAATTTTATGGACAAAGGAGTTCATCATTTCTTTTAAAAAACAAATAACTTTTGCACAGGTCACCTGTTATGTTTATTTTTCATACAGTGTCTTAAATTCAGCAAATAAACAGTAATTAAAATGTGCGGAAGTGTTTTCCTTGTAAAGTATACATACATGTTTTCACACAAAACATGTTGTTTGAATGGCAGCTATTTTAGGCCCATCAAATAGATTTAATAACTGCTTTTGAATATGACATTTTCTGGATATTAATTTAATCATATGTTCATTCTCAGTGCTATGCTGAGCAGCTTTCTGTTATTATGGAACTGCTTTGGTCTGTCATTGAAAATGTCTTCATTTCTCCACTTTCCTTCAAAGGTCTTTAGCCTGAAGCTAAAGTATTAACATTATATTTGAATCATTTTATACTGAAACAATTTTGTATCTGCAACAAATGAATACATACTATGGTTTAAACATTTTGAGCAGTGTTTTGTAAGGTATTTTAACATTTAAATTTTGCTAAACAGAAAGCCTGCTTGCCTATAATGGATAAAATGTGCAGTTAAAAGTAATTTACAATACTGTGCAAAAGTCTTAGGTATCTGTGAAAATAATATTTAAAACAGTGTAGTTGAGCAGTGAGTTTTTTTTTTTTTTTTTTTTTTACATTTTTTGCATTTTACAAACAAAACTTTGTTTGGATGTATTCTAATGTTAACTTTGATAGCAGAAAGATACATTATCACACACTGAGAAAAATGACTTTGAATAATTTGCATGTTTTTTTTTTGCTCTTTTGCACAAAGGATGGAAAGAGATGCTGAGTTTGCAACAAAAAAAGCAGAAAGGGCTTGCCTGAGGTCATGTCTGAGAGAGAAGTACCGTCTGCCAAAGGTGAGGTTTCTAACTTAAATAGAAGGTGATTCCTCTCAGGACATGAACAATTCTCTTCACCCCCTTCTGCCTTCTGTGCAGTACCAGAATAGTAACAGTTCACGGTATGAGTTGCTGTCGCTCATGCAGGTTGCACCGGCTTATAGCCAGCCCCAGCATTGCTGCATCACGCCAAGAGATTAGAGCGCAGAAAAAGAATTAACAGCTTTGGCCGGCCGCAAATGTCCCGACAGAGTTCAGTCCATCTGTCTCGGTTTAAAGCACCATGCAATTTAACTCTTTGCACACTGGTAAACCCACACAGGCAGCTTCCAAACAGTGGGAATTCAGTTCAGTTCATTACCTGAAGACATGGTAAAGATGATGGATGAAGATGCTCCACAGAAACAAGAGAAGCAGTCCATACTAGATCAAATGCAGAACATTCAAAATACGCACATGGAGCAGTTCATAGAGAAAGCTCAGGCCACACTGATGGAGGAAAAGGGAAAAGTGCACTGTTATGTAAAGAACAATTAGTGGTTACATGAAAGAGCATTTCTTTTGTAAATGCCACCACAGTCATCAGTAGTCTTATCCATACACATAGGTTTTTTTGTTTTTTTTTTTGCATTTATTCTAATGTTATAGGTCAGGGGTGTTGAGCTCCGGTCCTGGAGGGCCGTGGTCCAGCACGTTTTGGTGATGTCCCTGGTCAGAAACACCTGGTTCACCTCGTCAGTTAAATGTCAGGTTTAGTGAATGTGTTTGAGGAGGAGAACCATCGAACTGTGCTGGACACCGACCCTCCAGGACCGGAGTTTGACACGCCTGTTATAGGTAAAGAACAACTAAGGGGCCTACATCTAATTTATACAAATTTCACCTCATTATAATTACAGATAATCAATCAGTCAAGACATAGTCTTCAAAGTTTTCAACTTGAGTTGCATGGAAGCTAACAAGTTAATTCAAGCAATTGGCATCATCCAAACTGCAAGCCTAAATCACACACTTGCTATTTCTGAACTAGACTTGGATTCTGGCACTGTATGGCATACTGTTCTCTAAACAAATGGATAAAAGTACATATAGAATTAAGGATTCGAGATGGCCGCCACTACTACTGTTTATGGCAACCAAATCAAACTTTATGGACAAAATGGCTTAACTCTGTGACTACATTCAAGGTAAGGGAAACACTGTGAACCATTACATTTTTGGCCACACCACATTCCATTTACATCACATTCATTTGGCAGGTGCTTTTGTCCAAAGCAGCTTACAGTTTAAGGTAACACTCAAGTTTCAGGACAGTGTGAATTAATTAGATACTAGCAGTAGGTGGTACTGTTGCCTCATAACAAGAAAGTCCTGAGATTTATTCCTGGCTGGGCGCCTGAGCATCCGCTGTGGCCCTAGTTAAGGATAGGCAGCTCAGATAATGAAACATGATATACACTATACGGACAAAAGTATTGGGATGCCTGACCTTAACACCATCAGGCACTTAAATGATATTGCATTCAAATACATAGACTTTAATATGGAGTTGGTCCTTACCTTTGCAGCTATAACAGCTTCCATACTTCTCGGTAGGCCTTCCACAAGATGGAGTTTCTTTGGGCCTTGGTGCCCATTCATTCTGTAGAGCATTTATGAGGTCAGACACTGATGTTGGATGAGAAAGCCTGGTGCACAATCTCCGTTCCATTACATCTCAAAGGTGCTGGATGGGGTTGAGGTCAGGACTCTGTGTGGGCCAGTCAAGTTCTTTCACACCGAACTCATCCTCATGTCTTTATGGAGCTTGCTTGGTGCACTGGGACACAGTCATGCTGGAATAGAAAAGGTTCTTCCCCAAATTGTGTTCACAAAGTTGGAAGCATGATGTTGTCCAAAATGTCTTAGTATGTCCTTCACTGGAAGTAGGGGCCCTAGACCAAAGCCTGGAAATCAGGTGTGTCCCAATACTTTTGTCCACATAGTGTGTAATATTATTAAGCAATAAACAAATCTTTTTTTTTTTTTTTTTGTAGAGTGAGCAGGATGAAATCATGATCCAGCAGGCAGGAGATGACATTGATGTGCCGGAAGACATGGTAAAGATGGTGGATGAAGATGCTCCACAGGAAGAAGAGAAGCAGTCCATACTGGATCAAATGCAGAACATTCAAAACATGGACATGGAGCAGATCAAAGAGAAAGCTCAGGCCACACTGGTGGAGATGAAATCCAAGGCTGAGGAAAAGTGCACTGTTATGTAAAGAATCACGTTCGCAGTTACATGAAAGAGCATTTCTTTTGTAAATGCCTCCAGTTATCAGTAGTCGTCTCATCCATACACATAGTCTGTCCATCATCTCAGGATCAAAGTTAGATTTTCAACTTGTTAGTACATGTGCCTAAAAATCATTGTTTAGCAATTTAATACCACAGTTAGTTCCGACGTCGTAATGTAATTGGCTGAGATGCATTTTTATGAGGGCCAATAGGCACTATAATGGCACTTTCAATCAGATTTCTTTTAGCATCACTCTGCCTTACGAGCCTGTAACATAGCAACACAAAACAGCCACTAAAAGACAGAAAAGCCACCACAAAGTTTATTACAACTAACAAAACTGGCAAAAGAACTATATTGAAGAACATCTTGTCCTAACGTCGCAAACAAGCAACCTAATGTAATCAGCCAAGCTGTCCACCTTACATACTGCACTGAAGTCAGACATTTTTCATTAAAATATGCTTAAACCAGTCAAAAGAGTATGAGGAGAAATGAATCCATGAGTTGGAGAAAAGCGATTTGTGACACTCTTCCTCTATTGCCTCTGCTGACATTAGTATTTCAGTTTCAGTTTATGTTTTTAAGCTAAGACAATGTGTAGTCTAGCTCTCTCAAACTTTTAGCTGATATGATGTTCTTGCTGGAAAAAAATGTGTTTACATTTGACTTGACAAGTACACAATGTTTCCAGTGTAGATATTCTTAAGTTGTTTTTTTTTTTTTTTGGCGAGACTTCATTATGTTGTATAAATACAGCAGCACTAGATAGGACCTATTTTTACCTAAACTATCTTGACAAGTAGTTTTTGTCTCATCATTGTTTGAAAAGCTAAAAATTGATTATCAAAATACATAAACTGTGCTATGACAGCAACAATACATTCGAGGGTGTGCTGTACTGTGAGATAATGGGGTGATCTATTGCATTTAAAAGAAAACAACTCATTTATCAGCCTGAACTCTCATCAAGCCAAAACACCCAGCTAGTGTTTCAGTCCCTGGCCTGTAAGTATCCATCCCTGAAACTGTTTATCACTGCAAGTCTTGATAAGGATGGAAAATGTGTTCCGATTTCTGCTAAATTGTTACCTTTTAGTGTCTGAGGCTGCAACAATGTACTGAACAGAACAATATGTTTATGTATTGGCCTACAATATGACTTAAAAAAAAAGAATTCTAAAAGAAGAGGTAAATAAAAGAGGTAATAGCTAACTTATTCGGCCAATACTTATAATAATTAATACTTATCAACAAAAACATCACATTCCTTTTTATGAAAATGTTTATTTTGCTGGTTCAGACAGCAGCGTCAACAAATGGTTGTAGGATGAGACGAGTCTATACGAGACTAAGGATTAAGGACAGAAAGAGGCAGGACTGGAAGATTGGACAGGCATGCAAACACATTTTCAAAGGAAACAAAATGCAGATGCAAATTCATACAAAATGTTAGGCAGGAAGTAAGAGGAGCTTCAGGCATTCTTCAACTTGTAATACTCTTTTACTTATTTTCAGAACATTTAATACTCTACGTAAGACCCTACACTATAATGCATTTTTTCGTATTTAATCTATAGAGGTAATAGGATCGCATAAGGGATGCCTGTAAGCTCCAGATTACACATAATAAGCCATATAACTACTACAAATCGAGAATCTCAGTATTCTGTGCAAAGTGTCTTCACAACTAAAAAATCTGGTTGTGATATCTGAATAATCTATGTAATGTAAATCTAAATTAAGTCATGTTTCTCCAGGTATTGGAGTTACTGGTTGGGACTGAATGTTCCTTCTATGTGCTGACAAGTAGCTGATCACATTTTCAGGGCTAGTTGTAAAGATGCAAGCTATTCATGAATTTATTCTGCATATCTTCGATGTCGTCAGTGGTTTCAATGGGCACACTAGGTAAGGGTATGTCAGGTGAATAAGGAATGTCCTCATAGTCATATGCGTAGTCATCATGCAGAGAGTTCCCATAACCCCCAGTAGCTCCGTAGATGTTGAGGTAGGGGCTGCTGGGCTGTGGGTGCAGATAGGGGATTTGCTGCAGTAGTAGCTGCTCGGCCCCTGGGCTGGGACTGGGGCTCGTGCAGGGGCTATGGGGCATGCGACATGTCTGCTGGCAGCTGTTTCTCCTGGTGGGACGGTGGAGGTCCAGCTTGGCTATAAGGGGCTTCCCAATATCCACCTCCTTGGTCCAGTGGACCTGCTCTTCCAGAGAAGTGAACTCGGCCTGCAGGCACACAGTGAAAACCAGCCTTTCCTGTGGATTGAAAGAAAGTATAAAAATGTGTGAATCTAATGTGTTAATGATTCAACTGCATCAATTCAAACATGCACTAAATTTCTGAGCCAAAAAATAATCATCTCAATCATAAAAATTTCAAAGGTAAAAAATGGTGTGCTGTGTTCATTGTTTAATAATAAACTGTTCAAGACCGAAGGATATGCTGAATTGATTCACTGAGAGAGACAATGATCAAAAATGAGTATTACTATGGATGAATTTGTACTCTAACCTAACCACTAACCAATCAGACCTCAGAGTCTAACCTATGTGGTATACCATTAATTGACATGGGCCTGGTCTCCCAAAAACATATAAGACTTAAGATCGTCTTAACTAGTAGAGAGAGTGTTCAGAGTAATATTCACTCTACTGTTTTAAGAACCATCTTTGTGCCAAGATGATTTTTGGGAAACCCAGCCTTGTAAAATAACCTTGAAATGAATTCTCAAAAACCGAGCACTACACTACAAAAATCTTTAGGAATATATATCTTCAGGCCCATATCTTATGGGTCCCACCTTGAGCTTCTGTAGGGAGCTGAGTCTGGTATAGAGGCAGTGTTGAGGGAGACTGCCTGACAGCAAGTAACTCCCTGTCTCCTCTGGAGTTTCCTTATTCATCCGCTTGGGGTCCAGATCCTGCAAGAACAGGCCAATAGAAAATCCTAGAACTCAAACCATTTCTAAAAATACCTTAAAAACTCAGCTGAAGCAGCTGATAAATACATACGCTACATGGACAAAAGTGTTGGGACACAGCTGTTTTCCAGGGTTTGGGATAAACTGGAACTTGTCCAAAATCAGTGGCACAAATTTCCCACAGAAACTCTCCAAAATCTTGTGGAAAGCCTTCCAAGAAGAGTGAAAGCTGTTACAGCTGCAAGGGGGGCAACTCCATATTAAAGTCTAATGTATTTGAAAGTCTCTGTTGGTGTAATGGTCGGGCGTCCCAATACATTTATCCATATAGTGTAGCTTGGTAAGGAATTATTAGAGTGAACATCTTGAGAACTCAACCATGCACTCTTTCTCAGTACAAACAGAAAGGAGCTCACTGAGAGGTTGAGGAGGTGAGCTCGGCAGGTGGACATCTCTTCCGGCTTCTTCACAATACTGGTGTAAATGACCAGCACATTGGAGAACTCGGCTGCGAAACCCATCTTTATCCACACTCCACACTCAAAGTCCAGAGTCATGCTCTCTGGTAGTTCTGGAGTAAAACCAACAACGAATGTATTTTATTAATCTGTGCTACACCACAACTGCAAAACCATACATTACTTCTGGTTGCATTTCCATGTCAGAAAACCTAAAAATCTTTTCCAGAACACAGTTGTGATGTATGTTTATTGAAGAATGTTTTTCTTGACATGATTAGCATTACCATGCGCTTTAGCCCAGAGCAGGCTGTGTGCCTGGGCCACATCAGAGCAGTCTCCAGGCAGAATGGGGTCAGTCAAGGAGCGTCTCTCTGACAGGCTGCTGCGGATCTCAAGAGCCTGCTTCCCTTTAGTGGGGTCAAACTGACCCATATCTACAACAAAAGGCAACATTACTCAGGAAGACAGAAACCAAATTGCCATTTAATATATATATACACACACACACACACACACACACACACACGGCTCCCAATTAGGGGTCGCCACAGCGGAAATGTCTCCATTTCCATCTCTCCTCTGCATCTTCCTCTCTCACCTGCGTGTCCTCCCTCACCACATCCATAAACCTCCTAATAAGCCTTCCTCTTCTCCTCTTCCCTGCAGCTCCATTCTCAGCATCCTTCTCCCAACACACTCAGAGTCTCTCCTCAGCATCCTCCTCCCAACACACTCAGAGTCTCTCC
>JBBIGA010000040.1:8092911-8112941 GCA_037576975.1 Alestes dentex
GAGAGAGAGAGAAAGAGAGAGAGAGAGAGAAAGAGAGAGAGAGCAAGAGAGCAGGTGACAGACAGACAGACACGAGAGAGAAAGTAAGAAAAAAAGAGAGAGCACATAACAAGTGAGAAGGGGAGGAAGAGAAAGAAAGACAGAAAGAAAGAAAGACAGAAAGAAAGAAAGAAAGAAAATTAGAATAAACAATTAACCGAGTGAGAGAGTGACAGGGTAGAGAGAGATAGAAAAAAGAGGGGAAAGAGAAAAATGAAGACAAAGAGAGAGAGAAAGAGAGAGAGAGAGAGTGTGTGTGTGGAAAAAAGAGTAATGAAACAAGAGTGATCGAAAAGAAAGAAAAACAACAGAAAGAAAGAAAGGACCGGGGAGAAAGAAAAATCAGAGAGAAAGGGAGACAAACAGAGAGGTAGAGAGAGACAGACATCGGAGAGAGGTGAGAGAAGGAGGAAGAGAGAGAGCATAACAAGTGAGAAGGCGAGGAAGAGAGAGAAAGAAAGTGAGAAAGAGAGATTAGCACCGATTCCCCAGCTCTGGCCCCTCCAGGCCCGGCTGATATGGAGATCTGTACCTGACCCTAAATCTCCGGTCGCTGTGGACGGTCTCGCCGAGTTTCCTCCATCCTTTACTGTTGGCCTTGTCCAGACACTCACACAGCCTCCTCAGCACGGGCTCCTTCAGAAAGTTGATGTTCAGAGAGCTGTCCTGCGAGTCCTGAGACATTCTGGCCCAAAATTGCTCACAGTCTGACACGAAGGAGGTCTTCAGGTTCTCCTACAGACCACCTGCAGGAGCGCTGTCAGATTTATCTGCAGCGTTCTGTAGGATCTATAAGAGAAAATATGGGCATGATTTGAAGCAGTGGAAAAAGAAGATTAAAAGAGTTGTGAGAAAGTGATTTACCTTCGACCTGATCAGAGAAGCTAGATGGTGAAAGAAAAAGCCGGTGCATGGCTGTAGTTTCCTCGCGTCTGGGGGAGATGTCGGGAAAGTCCGTTTCACCTCACAACATGTCTACGTTTCACACCGAGCTCCACTTCCTGATGTGTGTCACGGTGTGTATGTGTGTGTGTGTGTGTGTGTGTCACACACAGACACACACACACGCGACTGTCTGGGCTGCTTTTGGACTCGTATCTCACACACTTAATGGATTATAGGGCCTAAATGATGAATTATAGGGCCTAAATGATTCCCTCAGCGACAGTTTGCTGTAAGGGTCTACAAAATATGAGAAAAATAAATGTGGTTACTTATTTATTTTTTCTAGATCTGTTTCACCCAGAAAAGTCTCTAACTGAATCTTTCAGAGAAGGCACCATAGTCTAGAGACATTTCGTTCCACACTTACATTATGACAAACCCCGCCCATCGCCCTGCTATTGGCCAATACCGGGGCCTGAAGAATGATTGATATCCATTAAGGCTCTGCGTTTAATTTGGCTTCATTCAAATGGGGCATGGGCGCAGATGTGGGGGGACCTCGATGTATGTGACAAATAAAGAATTTTGATGCATGACTTTCACTTTTATTTTATGCTGAAAAAAGTCAAATATAATGTTTTCATGGCCATAAATTCTTTATGCAAGGATGGCACCATGGAGTCTTCTCTCATAGGCTGCTGGATAGGTATAAGAAAACACATTAAAGGTTCTGAGACTCTCTCCATATCCCTTTTTTGATCTTTTGCCCAGGACTCCTATGGCAACTTTTGTGGTGTGGCATGGGCGTCACCGCCATTCACTCTGAGGGGGACGTCCCCTTCACATTTCATAATTATTCGTTTGGACCCCCCCACATTTAACATAAAATAGTAGTTCACCCTGCGCTGCTTCGTGAAAGAATCCATTCCACTTAATCGATAGGAGAATACACACACAACTGGTAGTCCGCTCCGGGTTTGCCTTCCAACTCAAAACATGCAAGTGAAGTGAATCGTCAGTGCATAGACAGGCTGCTCGAAACTGGAGCAGGTAATGTCAACCCCATTGTGCACAGAAAAAAGTTTGGAAAAGCGGTTTGCAAAGTTTTTTTTTTTTCTGCCCAAAAGGACCGAGACTTTGCACGCATGTAGCAACCCATCCACCCACCCACCCAAACCCCGCCCCCCCACAAACCACAAAAAGTGGTTTTTGTGCTCAACCACTTCAGCTCACTCTAACAGGGACTCTCTACTGCACACAGACTGCTCTCTGATAAAAGAAAAATGTTTCTGCTGGGACCTGTTCAGAAAAAAAAAAAGATTTATAAATGTTAACTTGCTGTTGCTCAGAAGGTGCCTGATATACTGTTATGATCCTGGCTGTGGTCTCTGAGGGCACCTTGTTTTTTTTATAACAAACTAGATAAAACGTGAATGCCCTGCAGGGGCAAATAGCTTTGGTTTTATATTTGATTTGATTGCATTCATGTATAAGTTGAGATTTACAGGAACTACATTTGAACTGCAGGCGTGTAACTGTGTTAAAGGAACGCTGCTGATAAAAAGCTCCTTATTTGTTTAAAGTATTTGTAAACCAAATGTTACTGCACTTTTGCTCATTAAGCAGTACACAACTTTTGAATTCATTAACAGTTGAATTTTGCATGTAACAGTGTGATTAATTGGAGCGTAAACACACACATACATACACACGCACACACATACACACACACACACACACACACACACAAATTACATAATAGCCTGCTGGGAATTAATTAATTTTGTGACGTCATTTAAATCAACACATTTACACAGGTCCTCCACTCAGTTTACAGCCCAACCATTTACATTGAATTTGATAAGTGTTTACACAGCCTGTTTAAATGTAAGAGGAGTTTTTTTTGTCTACACAGTGGAAATGTGTAGGATTTAAATGAACAACCACGTTTTTACTTATTCCGATCCAGGAGCGATAGTAATTCTAGGGCTCTGTACCTGCCAATCACAGTGTAGTGGGCGGGGCGGGGCGGAATACGGATGGGAAAATTAAAAGCACCGCTGTCCTGATTTTGCTGTGTTTTCTTGCGCTTCCGTCTTGCGCAGAGGGAGCTCCTCCTCGGTTCTCAGCGGGTTCGTGAAGATCCATCAGGAGGAGCAGAAGCAGAGCTCAGTCTTCACTGAGGAGCTGCAGGTGCGGGAGCTGCTGGGATTTTACTGTGGGACTCGCCGGGCACTGGTAACTCTGTGAAAAAGAAGGTAATGTGTGTATAAAGTGTTTTAAATGTGTAAACAGCCCTCCTCCCTCTCTGGGTCCAGCAGTTTGTACTGTTTGGGGTTTTTTTTCTCCATGTGGGATGAGTGCATTTCTGTTAGGGCTGCTGTGAAACTCTAGGACTGGTTTTAACTTTTTAAACAGCAGAACGGCATCTAACTGACATTGCATATGATGCATTACTTGAAGGGATGTTTGATCATATTGGCATCATATCAGTAATTGCTCGAAAAATGAATTGGCACCAGACAGATGTTTAAATGTGGCCATATCCAGTCCAGTCATTTTTTTTTACATATAAATTATGTAGAATATCTATAAAATGGTGATCCAGGTGGGTCCCAGTTTCCACATTTTATAAACATCTGTGAGTTGGCAAATGAAGCAGATATGAAAAATATCACCATTAGCCCAAAGTTCCCACATTGGTGTGCCTCTTTTTAACTGAACATACACAGTCATACATACAGTACTGTGCAAAAGTCTTAGGCACCTGGGAAAATGATACTTAAAACCTGTTTACTACTGGACAGTAGTATTAAGTTAGTGTTAAAACATTAATATTACAATAAATACAATTAACATTATTACAGTAAAGAGTGGCTTTATGTGTGGCAAAGCGTTCTCCTAACCATTTCCTGACCTCTTTCCTCATGAAAGTCCAATATTAATTTTAGCCACAATCAAATATCTGGTTTGGCTCGTTTGACGTCATTAGATTAAATTAGGTGTTCTGCTTATGGAATTTTATAAATCCACACAATGACTGGAGGCAATGAGCAGAAATCTGAAACCAAACCTCTGTTCTTCTAACTAGCTCACAAAATATCAACTCTTTTTTAGAAAAAAGGATATCTTGATACTTTTTTACTCTAGTTTATTCTGATGTTCACTTGTGTTTTTGCTGGCAGAATGAAACCCACTGCTGATATAAACAGATTCAAACAATTTCCATAGGTGCCTAAGACTTTTGCACAGTACTGTAGTGTCATACATAGTTTGAATACCGCCGCTCTAATCACTTATCATTGACTTATTTATGATTCATATATGTACAGTCAGAAGTTCTGCAACTTTTAGTGCAAAAAATAAACATGCACTGGTATCATTTTATGTTTATTTTTAAATATGTCAATATATTGTTACATTTAAATTTCTTAAATAATAATAATAATTACTATTATTATTTTAAAATTTGCAGAAGTATGTTCCCTGTAGAAAATGTTACTTTCAGTTAGAATAAACAACAAAAAATGTAGTTTAAGTATGTGACAATATTCTATACAATATATTCTATACGTATATAATTTCCATTTATAAAGTCGTTTGGGAATTTGCTGTGACCTGTCCCTACAGCAACCAAGAGAGTGTGAACCACTTGGGAAAATTAGTACCTGGGGAAATATAGGAGGGCCGAAACAAGCTTAGCAGGTTTGCAGTATAGAAATAAACGTTTTCAAATTGGCTTCTTAACTTCTTTTCAGAGAACAGATTGAGGCTAGTTTGGCTATTTTCTCTCAGACTGGAAGGTCTCATCACTGCTTGAGGAACAGCTCTGGCTGCCTGCCTTTCTTTATCGACCCAGCAGGTGTAAATAATTAGTGCTAGCGATAAATAATTCATACCTTTTAAAAGATGAATGCTCGTTCACACATTAGATTAATCGAGAGAGGTGTCTGAGGGTGTATAGGTGGGGGTGATTGGGAGAGGGAGAGAGAGAGAGAGAGAGAGAGAGAGAGAGAGAGAGATGGGTTAGCATGGTATTGTTGTGTAAATTATCCTTGACGTCAGGACTTCAGAAGCTCAGAGTTTACACGATCATGCACCATCACCTAACATATGGAGGCAGCATAAACACTCGTCTGCTGTCATTAAAAGGATGGTTTAATGAAAATTCCCAGTGTTCCCCATAAGACAAACGGGGTCAGTTGGGCAAACATGTTTATTGTCTAAAGTTTGCTTCTTTAGTTGTTCCCTGGAGGTGCGAAGTTAAATATTTGTCATAGACTTCATATGGACATAGACCTCCAGCACAGTTTAGCCCAACCATGTGTTAAGGTAAGAGGAAAACGGTATGAATGTAGTTTTTCAGTGAAGCTTCCCTTTAAACAGTGCGATGTGCCGAAACATGGCACAGTTTTACGACCTACTGGTCTCAAAATAGAAAGCATTTGTGAGTCACCATTACTGACCAAAGCGCTAAATTGAGACTGGACTTTAGCTTACTTCCTCAAGACAAACACCTTTTATTGACAATGTGGAGGAGATGTAGCTTTTTTTTTACAGACACACACCATGTCCCAGGCGATTGGATAATCACCGTTCTTTTGGTTTTATCTTTTCTCTTCCGTCCGTTTCCTCCGCGGGCCTCTGTCTTAACTTCACGAGTGTTTTAAACTGAACACAGCGGAATATATTCTCTTTCTCCATTGCAACGTAGAACTGATCACAGGTGAAACTGACTGAAAAACATCTAAGACACCAACACGCCTTTTCTCCTTGTGGAGTCGCAGTGTTTTAAACGCAAGCCTTTCTTCTGCAGGCCAGCTGGATTATTCAGTAACTTTCCATTAAGTGCTATACCTCTGGGCTCTCCACGCCCTGTTATCTCGTCTGAGTGACTTCTAATATACAACAGCCTTGTAGATTTCCACAAGCTCAGACTCAAAAAGCTAGACCCAGGCTCCGTTCTCTAAAGAAACTGTGTAAAAACGCTAAAATTGCTTGAATAGAAAAGTCAACCTGGCAGAACATGGCGATTAAAAGTTTAGCTATACAACTTAAACCTAAAGTCAAGCCAATAACAGCCACATGACAGCTGAGGGACTTTCCTACTAAATACACCTCAACTTTGGGCTTAAGTTATCTTACTCAGAGATCCTGCACTGTAAAATAGTTCCCAGGTAGACCAAAAATATTCTCTCAGCAATTATTTAGCATTTCTTCATTCTAATCAAAGCTTTTCAATGGAAAAAAAAGCAGATACAAAGTTCAAGAAGTCCACTCTTTTTAGGCTGAACTAGTGAAATATCATTTATACTGTTGACAGATCGGATACATTTGGTCTGTTTATCTGCACCAGGTGTTCAACAATATACATAATTACAGCTATACTAGTGTTTTCCAAACCTTGTCTTGTCTTGTACATTTTTAGGAAATACTGTAGTATACAATATGCTTTTCTTCTAATATATGATTCATATAATGACATTGTGCACTATAGATATAGTATAAAGTTTATAGATATACATCCACTGACACAGTTACCACCTGTCACCTATTACCAGTTTATTTGGTAGTTTTGTCTACCTGAACATGCACAAGCATATTGGTTCATTACTGTCAATCAAGCACATGTTTGTAGCTCATCTCCACACACATTAGAAAGCAGTGGTGTTTACACATGCTAAGCGCTTGTTTTCCACTATTAGACTGATGTTTGGTGTCAAAACAGTCCTACAGCTGGTGATGTGCTCCATGTTGACAACTCCCTAACTGGATGCATCGCATCTGGGGCTGAGGCAACATGTGGGGGGACGGCACACTCGCGCTGGTTGCGATGATTCTACTGCCCTGGGTCCTCCCTAGTAAAAGTGAGTGCTGGTTCTTCTGCTTGCATGACAGATCTTTAATCTTTGATTTGTAATTGATAAAAATGACAGAAAGTTAATTATAAGGCAGGAGACAAGGCATCAGGCAGGTTTTGACAAAGCAGTCGAAAGTTCGAGGACTGATCTCGGCTCAGATTCCTTCTTTCCTTATGACAGTCATGGTCAAAAAAACTGATCCTAGATCAGCACTCCTAAACCCGGAAACGCTAAATCAAGCGGCACCAACAAAAATGACTGTCGGTGTTAGGACAAAACCTTGCACCGCCACTCTTGTCCATTTCTGTTTTTATGTCTATTATTCTTTTTACATAACTTAATGTCAGCTGCTGTTTACACTATGTCAAAAACTGGATGATGATACCAATAGAAATGCTTCAAAAATGACTTCAAATAAAATCTTGTTACATGAACTTACACTGAACAGTTCTTTTTTTTTTCCTGAAGTTACTTTATTTTTGGAGACACAAGTTCCGGCACTGGCGATATGCAGGTTAAACTGTCATGAGCAGTTGGTTGTTTATGGCCATACTAAACCCACTCAAGTACAAATCCATCAAAAGTTGAATTTGTCTTGCTATATTACTGCCCTATTATATGATCTGTTGCAGCCACAGAGCAAACAATATGTATTGACTTTGCCATCTGCAAGTGACAACAACATTGCCTATAGCTTTTGATTTGTCGTTTTAAATTCAATTCCATTCTTTACTGAGGGCAGTTATGACGTAAATAAATCAAATCTACTCCAAGAGAAACGTGTAGGAGGTAGACGGTGACCTGACTGAAACTTAAACGTAGATTTATTTAGGTATGTTTTTGATTTGAATATATCATCGCTGTCGGAACAAAACCTTGGATCTTTCCTATCGCTATACAGGTACCTTTACAGGGGTAACTTTTAATGCAAATGAATGTAACAAGGTTTTATTCCAAGTTATGGTGGGCCATTCGTCATGACATTTTCACACAATTTTCACAACAAGGCAAAACGAGACGCAACTAAATGTACTTAATGTGCCTGTGCTGCTTACACTGGTGAAAGCTGAAAGAAGGCACGCACTGGTCAGGTTTAAGGATTCTATTTGGCCCAAAGGGCAAAACCTACAGGCAGTATTGCCATTGCCTGTAGATGTCAAGGTTAAACTTTATATGTTTCAGTGTGACTAAGCAGTAACAGATTATATAATATAGGAAGAAAGCTAGGAAGATTGACTAAGAATGTAAAATACTGCATGTTGAATGTAAAAATAAAAACATTTAGATAGATGTTTGTTAAAAAATATCCTTTTAATGAAAGCAAGGAACACTTATGTCTGGTTGCAATTATGGAGCTTCCTATTGTTTAAGGTTGTAAGACTCATCTCATTTGTTGCTAATATTCATGTAACATTAGACATTTGAGTTACGTGATACTAGGGCTGTAACAATTATCTAAGCTCAGTTTTGATGAATTGATTATTTGGTAACTTAAATTATCATAATTCATGATATATATATATATATACATATTCTGAATAAGAAATTTACACACACACACATACACACACACACACAGAGTTAAACAAACCAGAATATGTTTTGTAATAAGGTCATGATGGACTGTTTGTTGTTTTTTTCACTTAGTTAAGTGGTTCTTGCCATAATGAGGAGTAGAACCGTAGTGGAACAGGATCACTAACTGTGTACCAACCCGACCATCACAACTGATGATCCCAGACACATTAAGGCAGCAAGAAATTTCACTAATTAACTCTTGATGTAGAACACCTGTTAATTAAATACCGTTCCAGGTCGATTCCTCATGAATGTGATAGAAAATGCAGAGAGTGTGCAAAGCTGTCATCAGAGCAATAGGTGATGTTTTCAATATGAATCTACAATGTAGCCAATAGTAAAAACAAGGGTAATCGTTGAATGAGAAGCTGTGTCCAAACTTTTGACTGGTAGTGTGTATAAACATGTATGTACTTTGAAAATTAACGAAACATGTCATTTGGTCTAGGTAAGGCTTTTAATAACCCCTATTAACAGACTAAAGGTGTTTCATTACTAATATAATGCCATTGACAGCCTTGCCTGACACTGTAATAGTCATGCTTTAATAATATATATTGGGCTTCATAGGTCAGTCTGCACCTGGAAGGCCCAAACTCACAAGGTGTCGCTCTCCTGAGAAGGAAACCTTCACCTGCTGGTGGGAGCCGGGGTCCACAGGAGGTGTGCCCACCACCCACCGGCTTTTCTACAGAAAAGAGAGGTGAGTGGCTTTAGTTTTAACTTTCACCCAGATGTTCAGGACCGAGTCTGCTCCTTAATGATTTACCAGTGCCCCCCTGCAACTCAGGTGGTCTGAAATGTTTGCGTATTGTCTATGGTTCCACATTTCCCCTCAACCATAAATAATGGCTGTTGTTTTTGATGGGCTTCATCCTATTTAACGTTTAAACATGGATCCTGAATGTTCGAACCACTTACAGCGGTTGACCCTGTGGCTACACGCCAAATGCAATTACAATCTACATATATGATAACTGTGTGATATTTTGTGAGAAAACACAAGCAGAGTTTTACCTCATTTTTATGACTGGAATATTTTACCCGTTCAAACATCTTCAAACTTTACACTGTGCTGTTAAAAGAAAACACTGTTCATCTCATTTGAATTTCAGTCTCTTTGCTGTTGCAGATCTGAGAAGGTGTTCGAGTGTCCCGACTACCACAGTGCGGGGAACAACTCTTGTTTCTTCAGCAAAGCCCACACGTCCATCTGGGTCATTTATAACATCACAGTTATGGCTTCTAATGCCTATGGGACCGTCTTTTCAGAATCGGAGGAGGTGGACGTCATGGATATTGGTGAGTTCATTTATTAGCCATTTTTGTTGTTTGTATGTCTTTCTGTTTTAAGACAGTTCAATCAAATCATCGCACAGAATAAAGTCCAATTAAATAACATTTCCAGACCAGGGGGGATTACTTCTACTAACACTATAAATGCTTATAATATAATATAATATATAATATAATATAATATATAATATAATATAATATAAGATAATAATCGGTGAGTTTTGGTCTAATGACTCCCACCTTCAGCAGCATTATCATGTTTTAATAATGAGCATCTAACTCCCTGGAAAACGTTTAATCATCTGTAAAAATGTACTACCACATTTGTTTGTCAGGTAGGGAACGGAGCAAGGCTGGCCTGGCAGCTGGTAGCAGAACACAATGAAGGATAACTTATTTCAGATAATGGGGTAATAAAACATTATCCTTGTGTCAAATGTCATGTACCGGCTGCTGTACGTGGTTGACTGATGGCTAAGCATGAGTCATCCTTTTAGAAACCATCCGGGGCTGAAATAACCTCTGAAATATTCATTGTGCGGGTTCACTTTAGAAATGGAGACTGTGCTCCTGCCAAAGTAAGTTTCTCTTGTATACAGGATTATTTTCCTATTTCAGCTGTTTCTTAACTGTCATTTGGAAATTTGTATGTGGTCTCAGAACATTGTTCTGGATGCTGAGTGCACTTATCATTGGATGTACAAGCTAAGGTCTTTGTTTACAAGAACCTTTTATTCCAAACACATGGCAAAGTCTGTTAACAATGCACTGGTGCCGACTGTACACAACTGAGTATACTCTGCGTGTTTATGTATTTACACAATGCTCTTATCTGGTGTGACGTATAACTTCAGTCATGTTGTATAAGTTGCCCCAGGGCTAGCATGGTGTGCTTGCCTGGGCAAGAAGTCAAACCCCAGTTTCTTGCTTGGAGGGCAGCAGTACCCACCATGATACACCAACTGCTACTCCTAAAGGAGACTTAAAGCAATGCTAAATGACTTATAGTCCAGACTGTTCACAACTAGTACTAGAACTATTGTTGAGTGTTACAACTAGATCACCTCCAGTCCCGAGCCAAGTTTACTCAGGTAGCAACTAGTTGCATTTACTCAGTTTACTTAAGTACCTTAAGTATTTTCTAATACGTTTTCTCATACTCAAGATGTATTTGCAAGGGCAGTATGTTCATTTTACTTACCTCTTTAGGCAACTACACTGAGTTGTCACTTACTTTTTTTTTTTTTTTTTTACAATTAATATCATTCTGTTCTGTTGATCCAGTGCCTGAACTGCTTTGCCATTGCTCACACCTTTCACTTTTGAGGTTTTAGCTTTTTATTTTCCACCAAAAGATGCTGTAAAGGGAAGAATGGTGCCAAGCCTATGCTCCTATGCTGAGTTCACTGTAATCCTACACTCTTTAACCCTCGTTTTCTTCAACATGAGTTCAGTGATTTCATTGAAGTTCGTACTTTTACATGGCATTATGCAACTCTGCCCACCAATGCTAGCTAGCTGTCGCTAATGAATAGCTGTTGATGCTCAGGATTTTTCTTTTCCACTCAGTCCAGCCTCACTCGCCAGAGAATGTGACTTTGACTGTGGTGGGAGAGGAGGACAACCCGTATTTTCTAGTGCAGTGGGAGGCCCCGCATGACACGGACACTCGTTCAGGCTGGGTA
Source organism: Alestes dentex (assembly GCA_037576975.1). Classification (NCBI taxonomy): domain Eukaryota; kingdom Metazoa; phylum Chordata; class Actinopteri; order Characiformes; family Alestidae; genus Alestes; species Alestes dentex. Next base: position 8,104,256 of record JBBIGA010000040.1, read on the forward strand.
ACTCTCAAATATGAAGTACGAGTGAAACTGGAGAACAGCAGACAGGAGCAGGCCAAAGAGTGGGAGGTATGCTCCAAGCTGTCTGGTTCCTACTGTAGTTTCTTATGTATTGATATTAGTTTAAAACAAACTTCCATACATTTTAAGGGAACATTCTTCTCCCTTTTTTATTTTTATTTTTTACCAAAGTGAATGTACTGCCAGCATTTTTAGGTTAAGATCCATGTTTTGTTTTGGTCATAGGTGTATAGTGCTGGCAAACAAAAGGAGCTGAGCATCTACAGTCCGCAACCTGGAGGAAAGTATGTCGTGCAAGTGCGCTGCAGACTAGATGAAGGCATCTGGAGTGACTGGAGCACTCCAACTTCTGTCCAAGTCCCAAACAGTAAGGACTTCTCCTTTTATAGGTTGTCACGCCTTACCATTGAAGTAAATCAATTTCAAAGGTTTTACATAACGCTTATCAGTTTGACTTGTGCTAAACACACCTTCTTCAGTCTGTGTAAACATTAAAGCCTACTGTCTGACCTAAGGTTGCCAGAATGGATTTTTACAGAATGCAAATGCAAACAGCACCTTCTACTCTCTGTCAGTCACCAAAGCTCTGACCTGTCTCCCCAAGGTCAACTGAAGGTCAACGCTCTGAACTTTGTCATGTTCTGCAAACCATTCCTGAACAGTTTTTGCTATATGACAGGCCACACTACGCTTCTGAAAGAAGCCACTTCCAGTAGAATATACAATTGCCATTAAGGGGTGTACTTGGTCTGCAACAATGTTTTGGTAGGTGGTGCGTGTCAAAATAACTGAACAAATGCCAGGACCCAAAGATTCCAAGCAGAACATTGTCCAGAACGTCACACTGCTTCCACTGACCTGCCCTTTTCCCAGTGTATTCTTGTGCCATCTCTTCCTCAGACATGTACACACAGGCGCTGTCCACATTTAAAAAAAAACATGACTCATCAGGCCGGGCCACCTTCTTACATTGTTCAATGGTCCAGTTCTGATGCTCACATCCTTGTAGTTTTTTTCTGAGGAGGACAGGAGTCAGTATGGGCACTCTGACCAGTCTGTGGCTAGACGGGAAGCTGTCCTGACACGTTTCTATCATAGCCAGCATGAACTTTTTCAGCAGCTTGTGCTACAGTAGCTCTTCAGCGGGATCAGACCTCACAGGCCATCTTTTGAAACTAAAGTCTTTTGACTCTTAAAATGCAAGAGAAGGCTATAAAGGAAATGTAAACACTTCCAGCATGCGAATGTATACAAAATACAATTAGGAACCTGAAAGTAGGGATAAGTCACGACAAGATATGGAAGACCTTTTTCAAACCTCCGACAAATGCAAAGCAAAACTTGGCCGTGGAGTTTTGATATACTGGCTCAGTGTGCAGTGTTGTTGCACAAATACCAGCATAGAAGGATCATCAGAGGGTAACCTTAACTGTGATAAAAAGAGTGAGAAGCATGAAAATAAAATAACATCTTTCCAGCTGTTAACCATGTGGTGGGTCTGTCCTGCTTTGGGACTGTGTGGCAGCCAGTGGCACAGATACATTGTGGGGACTGTGATAAGAAATATCCAACAAAATATCAACAAATCCTGTAATTTCACTTCAACCAACCCAAAAGGTTGCATGTCACCCCACTGTTAATTGACCTACATCTTCAAAACCTCCTGAAGACTCTCTGTTTAGAGAGCATCTCCTCTCCGGATCTATCTTCTTGCTCTAATCCTACATAAAGATTTTAGCACTTAGTACTCTCCTCTGGTTCTCACACTGAAACTTGAGTGTTTCCTCGTATTGTAAGTCGCTTTGGATAAAAGCGTTTGTAAAATGAATGTATTGTAATGTCATTTAATGTGTCGCAGTCCTTGAAGAAAACGAAGAAAAACATGGGATGTTACAAGACAATGGTCCAAAACGTATAAAGGAAAACTTTTCATGTTGCAGGGTCTGTGATTGTAGCCCTCTGGTCCAAATACAACTTTTAAAGAAATATATCCTGCGTACACTGGATAGTGCTTGAGGGAGACCTGTGTTCCCCATGAGAAGGTCCACTGTAACACAGAGGCTGTACAACTGTATATCACCTTTCAAAGTCTTATTCCTGGTCATTTTCTTTTCGTCTCGCAGACCACCTACAAGAGAGGTCGGTTGTGATCTTCATAGCTATCATCAGCTCCTTTATTTTCCTGATCGCTGTTGGGATACTAGTAGCCAAAGGAAAACGGTAAGCATAAAACCCTTTTTTCATTAATAACAATTATGTACGTTTAGGTTTATTGTTCTAAAAACAAATCTTTGATTCATTGTCAAATACACTGTATGTACAAAAGTGTTGGGACAGCTGACCATTACACTAACAGGGACTTTAATGACACTGCATTCAAATACATACTTTAATAAGGAGTTGGCCCCCCCTTTGCAACTATAACAGCTTCCACTCTTCTTGGAAGGAGTGGAGTGTTTCATCCATTTTGGAGTGTTTCATCCAACCATGTCATTATAGAGCTTGCTTTGTTCACTGGGACACAGTCATGCTGGAATAGAAAAGGTTCTTCCCCAAACTGTGGAAGCATGGCGTTGTCTAAAGTGTCTTGGTATGATGGAGCATTAAAATTGTGCTTCACTGGAAGTAAGGGGCCTAGCCCAAACCCTGAAAAACATGTATGTCCCAATACTTTTGTCCATATCATGCAAACTAGAATTTAAATGTATCAAATCAGCTAACAGTATATGCACACACCTGAACAGGTGCAGGCTTCTTGCCTTCTGACTCTTTGAAGGCCATTATCATTGCGGCAGTTCCAGACACTGGCTTTAAAGTTACCTGAACTCGATTTTTAATGTTTAAAGGAATAGCTCTATTTTCCCCGAAGTGTGGCCAGCCAACCAAATATGTTGACTTTTTCCATACTTTTGACCTCAAGCTGCAAGGACAAGCAACAAACAGAAATGAAGTCCCTTTATTAGTGATTGCTAAAACCATCACTTTGTGAAGGAACAACATTTAAAAAGGACAAATGCATTAGAAAAATGTCAAAATAAATCCATTTTTTAAAATTTCCACTACATAGTATATTCAACACAAAACTTTATTTTTCACAGTATGAGCCTCCTGGCAGTAATGCAAAACCACGAAAGCAAAACAGTGAACCCAAACCTGTCTTGGATGATCGAACACACTTGGAAATAAGTGGGAACTTATGTAAATTTTTGGTCAATATATTCATTTAAGTTAATGTTTTGTCTTTTTTCTCCTCCAGTGTTAAGCACTGCTTGCTGCCCCCTGTTCCAGGGCCAAAGATCAAAGGTTTTGACGTGAAGGAACTTGTGAAGGTACAGCAACATATCCACATTATATACTGAATATAACCACAGCTTTCTTTGAAATCAGGTGTTAGTTTGAGTACGACATGTGGTCATGACTCACTACTCTAAAACAGGTAGTTCCAGTTCTAAAGTCCTGTAAAATATTATGTACATGTTAGATTGTGCATATTAGTTTAATTCTGCAATAACACAACAAAAAAGCACATTTGACTTAACAAGGTTCTTCTGTAATGAACTCCAATTAATGGAATTGTTTGTTGCATCAATAAACTCTTTATTGTATATTAGTGCATTTTTTTGTAGTGAATTTTGCTCCAATTTTATTTTCCGATCATTTAGGAGGGTTAAGGCTTTGCCTAATGGGGCGTCCAGCGCCCTGCAGCCACGGTAAAATCACTGCAGCACTAACATCATTTTTATCCTGCATTTTGTCCCCCTCATTTACAGAAAGAGAAGTCAGAATATCTGTTCAATGCCCTGACCACCCAAGGCTTCCCACCAACTGCAGAATACCTTGATCAGGTAGATTATCTAGTGGTGGTGGACAGTGGGAGGGACAGCGAGGGGTCTGGAAATAAAGCTCTCGAGGAACATCAAAAGACAGACCAGCCTTCTTCAGATCCTGACGAAGTTCACTATACCATCTTAGCTACTGAGAGGAACCTAAACATTACTCAGACTGATCGGTGGAAAACACCATTGATTGTACATGACTGCCAGGATAGTGATCCTGAATCTACGGTTGGAACTTCACAAATTCCAACAGGCACTTTCTCTTTACACCTAAATACCCAACGCTTGAACACACATGAAGTGTCTCAGCAGGAACTGGACCTTGAACTGATTACGTCCTGCAAAGTCATGGTCAAAAACTCAGAGTCAAACAAACTCAGCATCACTCCGAATGCATTCATGGATCATGCTGAAAATAAAAAGAGGCAAGACTCTAAACCTACCGCCGCCACAGAAGAAGGAAGAGAAGACTACAGCAGAGTGAGCAGGGTTTATAATGACACCGTGCTCGTGCTTCAAAAACATAGCATCCCAATTCACACACACCAAGAGAGGAACTGTGATGATCTTCCTCGAAAGATCAAGGATGAAAAATCTTTCCCAGCAAGAGATGCTGCAGATGTTCAGGACTATGTAACTACTATGTAAGGATAACCATCCGAGAGCATTTCGTGGTGTATTTCTCTGGGCAAAAAACACTTCCCCTGCATGTGGGAAACCTGTCTTTTTTTCCTAAGGAGTTATCACTGCACTCCCACAAGAAAAAGGTGCACCTTAATGTTTTCTTTCGACTGATACAGCTGGACGACAATAGCAGCAAAGAATGACACATTCATTAATCAAATAATGAACATATATCTTTCAGTATAAATAATGAATCTTCAGCATTGCATCTGTAAGTGACCAAAGACTTTATCCAAAATCACTTACAGAAGTATCAGTAGATTCTTAGCATACACTACATGGTCAAAAGTATGTGGACACCTACACTATTTTTTGAGTTCAGGTGTTTAGGCTGCACTCATGGCTAAAAGGTGTATAAAACAAAGCACATAGCCATGCAGTCTCCACAGACAAACAGTGGCAGTAGAATGGGCTCAGTGGCTTTAAACGTCACAAGTCAGTTTGTGGAATTTCTGCACCGGCTGGAGTGGTGTAAAGCACACTGCCACTGAACTCTGGAGGAGTGGAAATGTGTTCTCTGGAGTGGTGAATCATGCTTCATGATCTGGCAGTCTGTTGAATGAATATGGCAATGGCAGATATTGGGAGAATGCAAAGAGTAAAGTTTGGTGGGGGAGGAATAATAGGTGGGGGCAGTTTTCTTTCCAGGTTTGGACTCAGCCCCTTGGTTCCAGTGAGGTGCAATCTCTTAAAACTCATAATGCTTGTATTTATTTTATATTATTTGTAGATTGAGTGCATATATATTTTTCTCTCCATCTTTTGTGTTATTTATATTTTGAAAAGACCAATAATAAAAGTGTGTCTGCCATGGTAAAAATACGGGTGCGTCACGTTAAATGTTGCTGCCACAAGGAATTGTCGGACATCATCATACCCTTTCCTTTAGGGAAGGCCATTTCAGTGTTACATATGCTAAAGGACATAAACAAAGGAAGCACTGGAGAGTCTTTCCTTAGCATTTATAGAATTCAACCATGCCTGCCACTGTTAGGAACCTTGTTAAGACTATTCAAACACATCAGTTTGGGGTGGAGGAACTTTAGTGGCCTGCACAGAGCCCTGACATCAACCCAACGGAACCCCTATGGGATAAATTGGAACACCGATTGTGAGCCAGGCCTTCTCATCCGACATCAGTGTCTGTTTTGTCTGTAAGAGCTCAAATTCCCACAGACACACTCCAAAATTTGTGGGAAGATATTCCAGACAAGTGGAAGTTGCTTTAGCTAGAAAAGTGGTGGTGCAACTACATATTAATAATGGTTTTGGAATGAGATGTCCATTAAGTTCGTTGAGGTGTGATGGTCAGGTGTCCACAAACTTTTTGGCATATAGTGCATCTTTATTAATATGTACATTCACATTGATGTTTTGTGCCGGCTGGCCCGGCTCTTCTTTTATATGCAAAAATGAACTGGATGGGGTTGTATGCATTCTTACAGGATAGTAGATGATGAAAAATATTTTGTTGTATTAAGTTGTATCAAATGTTTGTATTACTGACTTCGGTAGCAAAATTTGAAATTCCTAATGATTCATTCAGTCTTGCATAGTGCATATTGTTTTCAGACACACTACTTTTCTTTTATGTTATGTTCCTGCTACACATATACAGAGTACCACTATGTCCAAAACAATCTTTTTGGTGACTCCATAAAGCTTCACAAGCTTTCGCTTGCTGTGACAAAAATAAACTAAAAAATGGGGGTGCCAGAAGGGTTCTTTGCATGATGCCACCAAAGAAACATTTCTGGTTCCCAAAGAACCAGTGGATGGATCTTGAAAGAACCATTACATTCCATAGAGGTTCTCCATTCACAACAAAGAATATCATAAAGGCATAAATATGTAGCCAATTTGCAGTACTTCTTTCTCTCGGGGTGAATCAAAGTCTTGCAGAGACAGCAGTAGATAAGTTGTTGCTGCACAATTCATTATTCTAATTATTGCTATCATTCTATTTTTATTCCAATTTGTTATTCATAATCACAGGAAGGGAAACCACAGCTTTCACACATTCAGCACTGAAGAGTTAAATATGCAAATGAACCTGTTGGTCAAGCTCCAGGAGGAATAACACTGGAGGGTCATGTAAGGACAACAAAGACGAACAGGTTTCAACACGCAATACGAGCTGCATGTGACCCTATAGCCACCTTCAGATAAATCTTTCACATATTCAGCAGAGAACAGATATAAAATAAAACAAGAAAATTCACATTTGCCACAGCAAATTTGTAAACATTTACATCCATAAAAATATGAACAATCATCTGAATAAATGAAGAAATTCACAATGTAGTAATCAACTCCTTACAAAAGCTACTAGTGTATTAAAGCAACCAGTGAATTATCAACTTCCGTCATGGTCGTCTGGCAGCGTGTCCGAATCTGTGCTGATGGCAACTGAAGAAAACTGCTCCTCCAATGCCAAAAACTTGTGGTTGTAGTCTTTTTCCAGCATTTTCTTCCAAACTTTAACTGAAAGCATAGAAAAAAAATGAACATGGAATAGAAAATACATCCGAGGTACGTATGTTATATCACTTGATTGACACAGACAGCCTGCACATTTTTAGGGATCTGCAAAAATACTGTGAAAGTGCACCAAAAACAACTTCTGGTTGTTGAATCGCTGCATTAATCTTCTTGCATTCAAGAAAACCTTGGCTTAAAAAGGTTAAACCAGACCACAGCCTATTGGCAAATTGGAACACAATGCTATGATTGTTAGAAAAAAAAAACAATCATGTCTTCTCAAGAGAGATTTATGTTATTAAAACAAAATATATCTTCAGAGGGAACTAATAAAAATAGGCCAAGAACAGAAGCCCGTCATGCCAGTCAGTAAATCACTGACTATTGGAGTAAAAAAATAAAATTAAAATTATATAGAAAAGGCAAATGTTATAGGATTTTTAAAAAACTTCTATAGAAATAATTTTACAGGCCACAAAATGTACTACAGCTCAGGCTCACTATGCACACCAACACCTTTTTGAAACCTCTAGCATTTAACAAACAAGATTTTTCTCCTCTTGAATACACATCAATGTGCCAGATTTCATGACTATAGGGGCATAAGGGAGCCTCCGGCACTGTGGCTCTATGGCATCAATTGGGTCATGCGGAGTGTTTAATATCAAAACAGTGTCAAGAGACGTGAAAGACATACTTGAAAAGGTGACACTAGATGTTCAAAAAACTTAATTTGTCACATTGAATAACCGTGGTTGACAAGGCAGTTAAAAAAAGACTAATTCATAACAGCAGGACATCAGTTTTCCATCACATGCTTACTTGCAAGCTTACATACAAGGACAAGAAAAGCACCAAAGCAAGGCGAAGACAATATATATAGCCAAACAGTATCAAGATCCCGAAATGTACATCTCCACCGCAAAGCAGACAAGTATCTGAACCTACTGTATTCGGGTTCTTCTGTGGCAGGAGGCTCTGATGGCGTCTCCTCTTCTCCCTGTTGTTCCTCCGATGTTACCTCCAGATTAGCAATCATGACCTCATAAGCTTTCCTGGCCTGTGATGTGAGTTCGATCATTTTGTGGTAATGGTCCTGTGGACGTGAAAAGACGAAATCTGAGAGGTTAAAACCAGAACATTATAACATGGGCATCCAACAAAAGCTGATAATAAAATAGCCTTCATCTTCAACTTCAACCCCCCACGGCTACGGTTGTTCTGTCTGGCAAGCTAACAAGATTGGTCAACTGTTTTCAATGAAGAGGTTAAATCATGACCCTTTAACCAGTTAACAAAGAAGACAAAGAAATGTGTAACAGCAGTGACAAACCACTGCTTTGTTTTGTCACTTCTTTCGGAATTTTCTGTCATTCTTCTTGGTAAAATCTTTCAAGCTCAACCAGGTTGGATGGGGAGTGTCTGTGCAGTGCCATTTGCAGGTCTTTCCAGAGATGCTCTACTGCATTCAGGTCCGGACTCTGGCTGGGCCACTTGAGGACTTTCCTGAAGCCATTCCATTGTTTTACTCCTAGAATATCAACCTTTTCCCCAACCTGAGACCCAGAGCACTCTCGAAAAGGTGTTCCTTGATTCAAGATTCAAGATTCTTTATTTGTCACATGCATAGTCATACAGGTACAACACGCAGTGAAATGTGTCCTGAG
>JBBIGA010000040.1:8113041-8138717 GCA_037576975.1 Alestes dentex
ATGTGCAAATGGGTTGTTAAAGTGCAATTGTGCATTTGTGCCATGCTAGTGCAGCAATGAAAAATGATGAAAGCAGGATATGTAAACAGATTGATTTACCAGAGTAATGTACAGAGTGACCAGAGTAATACCAGTAGTGTAGCACCTTGAGGATTTCTGTATATTTTTCTGCATCCATCTTTCCCTCTATCCTGACTTTGTCATGGTGTATTGTGTGTAGACTGATCTATGCATTTAATCTTAAAAATAAAAAAATTCAAACAAATTGAAGGGGTCTGAACTTTCTGTATGCACTGTAAACAAGTCAAAATATTCTTTATATTTACATGTGCTCAAATTATACACTGCAATGTGTACCTTAACACTAAGTTTAACATATGATCAGGTCAATAAAGGACATAAAAGTATGTATGCTGGCATCAGTGTCTGTTTCAGGCTAAAATCAATTGACTTTGGGCGTTTCACACTACTAAAACATTGTCTAATGAAGCTGAAATGTAAACGGGATGTAAACTCAGGTACCTGGGCTCCATCAAAGTTGAAGATGCCAACAAGACTGACAGGAACAGCTTTGTTCACACAGCGACCCAAAGACTTCCTTGACAGTGCAAAGACAAAGGGAACACCCTGCTCCCGGCAAGTATCAATGATGGTGTGAACAGCTTCATCTAGACCACCTGCACAGGAAAAACACAGCCATAAAAACCTGCAGTCTTTTGGGGAACATATTTTATACAGTGCCTTGTAAATACAATTTAACCCAGTATTTACATATGATGCTGGTAAGGCTAAATACCTAAAAGCTCCAACCACCTCCTTTAATTCTTGCAGGACAGCCTGTCCCTGTTGTATGAACTGCAAACATTCATATTGAGGAGCCACAGAAAAAAAGCCTCTAAGCAGCATTAGGCTTTTAGATGGTTTAGTTAAATATATAACTAAACAGTTAAACTGCAATCATGATTTAAAAAAAAATAATACTTATCTATTGGCGAATAACAGTACATTCTGTATAAGTCAATGATTGGATTGCAAGACATTTTAATCAACTCAAATACAAAACGCTAATGCAAATTTTAACAGCTCATGACATTAATACTATATTTGCATTGCTGTTTATGCTTTCACTCTCAGTGTAACCATAGGATATTATGCAAATTATGTATAAATATGCAAATTTGTAAACATAGTTAAAGGGGACATATTATGCAATGGGCTATACAAAACATGGGCTATACAAAACGTGTTCATGAAGTTCTTTGCACAAAATCACTCTCACATACAGAGATCTCATCAGCTCTACAGTTTCAGTCCCTTTCAAAATGAGCTGTTTAAGGGCTCTGTCACTTTTATGCAAATAAGCTGTTGCTGGCCACGCCCCACCCATCCCATGCTTACGCTGCGCGTTTACGACACTTGAAACAGAGGCGCTGTCCAGCCCAGAGTGAGTGACTTGCCTTCGCCTGTAGCCCCAGCGCTCGGCGTCTTATGAGTGCTCGTAAAACCAGCAGACAAAAACACATAGAAGCATATGATTCCTGACACCAAAATCTTTTAGTTGACTCACAGAAAACAGATGGGTGGGGGTTTTTTTTCGTGCTTGGAGTGTTTATAGGAGCAGTAGGGACCCAAATGAAAATACAAAAGGATGCAAAAAGTGAGTTTTGTCTAATATGTCCCCTTTAAGAAGTCAATAATAAAATATTAGAGAATAAGCAATAAAAAGAACGAACATTCACATGTTTTCCAGAGTGGTTCTGATTTTTTTTTTTTCCAACCAATGTTCTTCTACAGATGCTTAAGCAAACAGCACCAGACCACTTTCTAATTCCGTACACACACACAGGCAATTTTTCCCCCAAATCATTTTATCCAGGAGTTAGGGCCAGGTGTATTCATGAGCACAGATACAACACAGTACATAAAAAAGCTTTGATGCAGCCAAAATATGCATCCATAGTGCACCAAAATGTAATCTCTGATTTACAAAAACTGTAGCTTAACACGCAAACTGTGCGCAGCACTGTCCACAACTGTGTGTTGTCAATAAGCTCAGAGTATATCTGATTTTGGCCTTAAACTGGTGCGAACGTCTTAAAGTAAAGGTTCTCAGAGTTCTAAAATAATGCATGGATACACTGTGAAAATGACCTGCTACAGGTTTTGCCATTAAATGATTTCCATGTTATCACAGAGCAGGATAATAAAAACATGCAATCTCTTCTTATTACTTTAGCTCCATGCTACTCTGAATAATGTGGACAATTGTGTGGAAAATGTGTGCTTTCATTGCTGCATCTGAACTTGAACTTCCTCCTTCCTCCCTGACCAAAGAAGCTTAACTTGGCCAGAACACCTTTTGGCCATCAGGCTAAGAGGCCAGTCAGACTAAAAGGCAAATGAGCATTTTATAGTAAACATTAAAATACTAATACATAATTAATGTGTTTATAAAAGGCTTTTATGCTTAATAGTTTTACTTAAATACACGCTGTGTGAGGTCATTTTTGCACCATGGTACTATGGAAGCACAAATTATGTGTGTCTTGGCTTAAGAGAACAAAAAGTTAAAACACAAACTTTGAGGGGAAAAATAAGGACAAAAGGAAATTACCTTTGGACTGTACACGCTCACAGTTGGGAGAGATGATGACACACTTGACTTTTCTGAGTTTTAGGTGTTTCAAAACCTCCCTGAGGCCCATGACCAGCCGCCTCTTCATCCTGGCCTTCATGGGGTCCTTCTGGTACAGCCGATCCTGGAATCTCACCAGTTCCTTCAGCAGATTAGTCACACATTCATCTACGTCCTTACTCAGCATCTGGCTGCAGTATCTGTCAGTCAGGGCAGGGAAGAAAACTGAATTAACCAAAACATAATACTGGTAGCAATGTATTCATGTCAGCCAAAGGTCTGCTGCGCTACAGGCCCACTTTGCCTAAACGGATGGGAAATGTTTTGTTTGAGTGTTTGTGAGGAATATAATAACATCAATGTGCTTTTCTTACTCTCTGAATTTCCTGCTATGGATTTTGGGTCGATCGGGGTTGGAATTTGGGTCTGGTTTCACGCTTTTAGAAACTTCTGCAGTGTTATCCAAGCTAATAACTTGTAAGCTTGTTTGATCCGTCTCCTCTGCATCAGTATGTCCACTGTGCTCACATTCCAAATCCAAATCGTTAGTTATTATTTCACTTATAGGGTTACTGGTCTCTTCTTGAGTCTCACTGGAATGTGTCTCGATCTGACTGGCTTCACTAGCCATTCGAGCTGGGTCTCTTTCCTCTAGCAAGCGGTTCTGCTTCCTTTCTTCTCTCTCCTTCAGAATAACCTGTGTAAAATCCAGAGCAATGTATTAATGATAGAGATAAACATATTTTATACAAAATTCATGACAATATTTTTTAATTATCAATTCATGAAAGCATACAAGAAAGCACAAAGTCTGAACATTTACATGACAACTTAAACTCACTCGTTTAAGGGGTGTTGGCTTTTTGGCTTTAGGAACCTCTCGCTGTTTTCCCTTTTTCACCAGAGGGCTGGTAGAGTCCAAGGGGTTGTGAGCAATCCTCTCTTGCTGCCATGGATGCTTCTTTGGAACTGCTGGTTCCTTGTGGACGACTGGTAGGGCTCCTCCAACTGATTACAAAACCAGTACAAATAATATTAGATAGACACATAGAGAGAGAAAATAGCACAGTAATTAAGCAATAATTGTCACGATTAATTATTCCAACCATTTTATTTGTACTTCAACTTTAAAACTGAACTGCAATTCACCATTTTGATTACACCGATTTTTTCACAGACATGTAGCAAAAATAAACAGCCTCAAAATTAATCTAATGCCTTTCTTCCCCAAAATACCTGAAAGTGTTAGTGGCTTAACATCTTGCTTGGACTTCTGAGACTGTTGCTTTTGTTCCAGAACTGTCAGCATGTTCCCCAGGTCAAGCTGCACAGGAGCTTTGCTCTTCTTCTGACTCACCTGCTGAAGATTGAGAATGAGAATCAGTTACCACCACTGAAAGCTGGAGGTATGTCTCAAGCCTATGATTGATAACTGGTGCATAAGCAAGCAGTTTGGCAAAACATGACCATCTTAATTCATAGCAATTTCATTTGTATTCATTTATTTATTGTCTTTTTGACCCTTCTAGGTCTGCATTGGAATATACACAGCAAATTTTGCTTAATTATGCCTCCTATCTCACTGAAACGTTACTGTTCAAATTAACTTGTCATATTTAGTGGAGAGGGGAAAAAAAGGTTTCTATTTTTGCCACGTTTGTCATTTTTCCTCAATATCAAAACAAACGGAAAAATCGGATTCAAACCTTTTGATACACTGAAGCCGACACTATCTAAGCAGTTTATAGAATGTAAATAAATCAAAATAAAATGTATGGCACAGAAACAAATGCTATATCGGTTGCAAAGGTTAAACAAAATGTGGACTAGTGTTATGATTTGAATTTGCTGATACTCCATATGTAGATATAAGTACAGTTGCATTTGTGACCAACCTGTGTTTTCTTAGAATCCATGGTAAATGGCTTTCCGGCAGTGGTTTTGCTCTTATTTACAGTCTCTGGGTGGAGACTGAGAGCCTCTTTATCAGACATGCCTGCATTGTCCTGCATAATGGAGAGAAAAGTGAGGAATGGGAAACAAAAGGCATTCTGTTAGCAACTACATTTCCATTCTTTATAAACTTTACCTGAGCTGTGCTTGATGTGTGCCTCAGTCCTTTGTGCAGATTAACAAAAGTACAGGACAAGTCTGGGAACTCCTCTTCATCCTAAACACAACATGCTTTTAGCAGAGTTTCTCCAGTGTGATAATGTACAAAAGAATTAAATGTCTAAACCCCCCCCCCCAAAAAAAACCCACAAAAAACACACCAACAACTAGAAAAAAAAAATGTAAAAAACATTGATAACCTCAATTCTTGGAGGCTCGTGCTGTATTATGTGTGGTACATCATCTGTCGCCTCCATGCCCTCAGATGCTGTTTTCGATTTCTTTTTTTTCTTCCTTTTCTTCTTTTCAGTGGCTTGTTCAGCTTGTCGCCGTGTCTTTTCCACCTTCATATTAACAATAGACGTTCAGCACTTACTTGTTTTACTATGAATATAACCATATCCGTCACTCCTGTATCAAATCTTTACAACTCCATTTAGAAAATGAGAACCCCAGCTTTCACTGTGTGAACATATCTTACTATACAGACCAATGCTAAACTAATAACTACTTCTACAATTTTCTACATTATATTTGCAGAAAGAAAAATACATTTATCAAGGGTATAGCAACAGATCTTCTGCGCTGCCCTCAAAAGTGCTATTTTAATCAATGTTAAAAGGTACAGACACAACAAATGCAAAATGTAATGCTGGATAGGGCAACACTATACCTGAGCTGTGCCTGTGGCAGAGCTCTTCTGGATGACTTTAGGGGGTTGAGAGGCAATGTTGGCCCAGGATGCTGCTGGTGATTCATGAGGGTTAGGTAACCTAAGCCCAATATCTTGACCTAAATAAAGAAATGCATTACACAACTATAGACCATCTGTGTGAAAATGTCAATAACTCCATAAGTAAGTGAATTCTACCTGGCGTTAATGTCTTTTCACACTTTCCAGCTGAGGCGACTTGTTCAGTTGGCTTTTGTTTTGGTCCTTTCTTTCCCAATATATCCTGAAAACCAACCATGTTCTGACAAATATTTTGGTCTACTACGGAATCCTGATGGGCTGGCGATGTAACAGGACCCCAGCATGTCCGAGGTTCCTGGATGAAGGCAGTTTTGGGGCTGCTGGAGGTAACGTCGCACAGTTCGGGAAAATCCGACAACTTCACTTCAAACGTGCTGCTATTCATCACTCCTGGTTTGGATCTCTCATCTGAAGACGTAGAAGGTCTAGTCCCTCTATAACCTTTAAAAGGAAAAGACAAAGATTTTTACATGGGGATGACTATGCTGACATCATGAGACAATGTCCTCAACAAAGACTAGGCACATTTAATTCAAAATGGTTCAGTTTTGTATTTGTTTGCTCTATTTTAGCTAATTTGTTTAATTGTTTATCTTCAGAGAGCATGTAACATAAGGTAGACAACCTTAGTAAGCCAAAATGAGTAAGTTTTCTTACTTTTTCTTTTTTTGGCAAGTTTTTAAACAATTATTTTATTTGACTAAGAAAGTTATTTATAAAAGCTATCTAACACAAAATTTTGTTAGACTAGGTACATCCAGACTTTGAATCTGTTACTGCCAGCCTAGCAGAAATTAAACATCCCTTTAATGGAAACTTTCTAGCAATGTGAAGTCGGCTAAATGGTCAACAAGAAACACACTAGAGTTCCTTTTCCACTCCATGGTACCGGCTTGACTCAGAGCAACTCTACATACAGTATCTTTTCTTTAATCTATTAGGCAAATCTAGTACTCACTTCCTGGTAGATGGTACTATTTTTCATATTCACTCTGTTGTGGATCCAAGTGACAAATAAATATACTGACCAGTATTTTTCTGTCCACTGACTAATTCTTGATTCACAACACTATCTGGTGTTTGTTGTTAACATCACAACAGTTTCTTGCGGCATCATCAGCTGCATCAAGGGGGTGCTAACTACAGTGGAAAACAAACAAGGCACGAGGAATCAAACAGTGAGTAGTCAAGTCGAGGCGGTACCATACAGTGGAAAAAGGACATATGCCGCAATGTAAAGAAATTCAGATCACAACATGTATTCACCCACAGAGTCACAAAAGAACTCGTACGACCATCTAAAAAACTGCAGGCCTTGCTCTCCTCTAATAACTGCACCATTGTTAAGCGACAAAACAGTATCCAATGATATTGATGGTAGACAAAAACACTGCTAACCAACAAGAACACTCACAACATTTGGGAAAAGAAACATTTTGAAAGACAAGGGTTCCATGTGGTGTAAGGCTAACAGTATTCCAAAATAACATCATACCAAGAGTGAAACATGGTGGTGGCAGTGCTATGGTATAAGGATGCTTTCAGAATGATGCATTCAATTGCCAAGAAAAGTGAATAGTGCATCCAAAGCAATGTGAAAGACAATTAATTACAGGAAGCATTTGGTTACAGTTATTGCTGCTAAAGGTGACATAAGCAAGGGGACACTTTTTCACTTCTTTACTTTTTCACACAGATATAGGCATTACAAAACATTTTCCTTGAATAAATCAAATGATCACTCAAAAACTGTTCTCATTTTTCACATTTTGTACTAGAATCTGCAACCAAGCAAGTACTTTTTTAATGGTACAGTCTCTAGAAGCACAGAGGTTTTCATTAGACCACATAAAGACTCAACCATGGATTTAAAATGATATTATAATGAGTTGTTCTTCTCGCCATGTGCTGTCATGTTAGCACAACCTCATATTACTGCCTCTCTCAAGTCAAAGTTGAGTTTGACCTGAACACACTATTAGCAGCGCTTCCAGAGACTTCCCATTAAAAATCCTTTACATTTACATAAAACTGACCCTGGGTATTTGTCTGCCTCACTGTAGCACATATTACCTCTTTTAGTTGTGTCTGTTGACCTCCTGTTTATTCTCCTGTCATGGGAAAAGGCCTCAGGTCTGTGCTGCGATGGCTGTGAGATTCAAAGAGAAGAACAAATTTGCACTGTGCAAATGTGAAAAATGTTGCATTAAGCATAAAGCTATATCCCAGTTAAACTAAATGTCTCTCTACTAAACATCAATGTTTCCCCACAATCTCAAAGCAAGTCACAATTTTGCTAGTTTGAGTTTTATTAAATATAACAAAGATAATAAATAATAATACCTTTCTAATGTGCTCAGGTGTATATCCCTGTGGGGTGTTATCTGTCTGAAGGCTTTTGCTTCCTCTTGCCCGCTGGACGCTGCTGAGACTGTCTCCTATTGGTCCACCGCCATGCCGACTGTCTGCTATTGCTGACCTCTGTCGTCTTCTGAACCAGTTTTCAGATGAAGACTGATTCATCCGATCTCTTGACAGTGGTCTGAAACACAAAATGTCACAGGGAACCAGAGGGATTATGACAACACATACATCTGATCTCTTGATAGTGGTCCACAACATAAAATGTCACAGGAAACCACAGAGATTATAGGGAGAACACATATTTAGTACGTGAACTGCAGTAATCCAGCACAATTAATGCAATGAAAGAAGCATTAAATGTTCTTTATGCACTCTTACCTTCTCAAGCTTTCCTCCATATTCAACTCCAATGATATATTGGGTCAGATCAATCAGATGATTTAAGATGTATGGTCCAGTGGCAGGCCCTCAGCCAGCAGTCTGATGATCAGACTTCGAAAGAGAACAAATGTCAAGAGCACAAGCCTACAGCCTGACTGCCAAACATCAGACAAACAACAGGTCAAGCTGAAATAAGCTGCTCACTTTTTTGCTCTCTCATGACCCACTTTTGTGGGACTGTTTTTAAGTAAGCAAAGTGAACTCTTAGCCAGCTATCGTTAATGATTTATGTATTTATGGGTTTTTTTCAAGCCCAGTTAGCTTATATGTCTGCAAATAGCTTCAACTAGTAGGCAGGTAGTTTATGTGTACAGTAAGTTGTTAACAGGCTAGGCTACCAAACTTTATTTTGCAAGCTACAGTCCTCAATATGCCGCAAGAGTATGCTAACACAGTTGCTATAACTGTCACAATATTTCATGTTCAATATGATATTTTTTAACATAAAAAACCTAGTTAAATACGTAACAGAAAGGCAATTAAAAGCATAAGCAGGTCTCTGCTCTTGTTAGCTTGTGGCTAGCTAGATAGAGCAGAAAAACACTGCGTCACATTAAATTTCCATAATAAAAACTTACACAGGTGCCACAGGCCTGACAGGTGACCCTCCGACAAGCATATTTCTGGCTTTTCTTTGAACATATTTCCAAAGAGTATCTGACGAAACCAGACAGCAAATATCCAACGCTTGAACCAAGACAGGTTAAACTTCATCTGCCAAAAAACTCCGTCATGTTGAGCTTTTATTTTGAAAAGTAGACTCACAGTTGGGGGGGGCAATGTGATATTTATTTACTTACTGGCCTGTGTTGGGATGTTTACAGGCTCCTCACGTGTGGGTTAAAGAAGTGTCTTACAAATTGTTACATAGGATTTACCCAGTGGAACAAGTATTAATAAGATTTACATAGGACGGTGACAGCACTTGTGATTTTTGTAGTCTGGAAGAGGAAAATGTTATGCATCTATTTTGCCACTGTGTATATGCAACAGTTTATTAAGGACAAATTAAACAGTGATGTAGTGATTGGCTTGTTCGATATATTATTTTAGTATAAAAAGAGCAATTTGGGGCAAACAACGTGTACATTAGTAATCTACTGTTGTTATTAGGTACATTTCATATACATAAAGTAAAATGAGCAAGAATCAAACCAAGATTCTCATATTTTTGGTGGAACTTATGCAGTACATAAATATATTCAGAAGTGTAAAAGTAAAAAAGCACAAAAAACATATAAACTTGTTAAGTCATTCCAGTGTATGTAATTTAGTAATACTTACATTTTGATTTTTTATTTTTTTGTACTCTGGCAATTATTTGTACAAAATAAAAGGCTCATCGTGCGTGACGTGCTTACAGAGAAAGTTTGTGTTTAGGTGTGTGATGTGATGTTATGTAGTTGTGTAGCTTTTATGTCTATATTTGTCTATCTATAGATAGATGCGTGTGTGTGTGTGGTAAAAAGTATCTCTCTTTACTGAAGGGCCATGTTTCCAACTTCCAACGACACAATTAAGGGAAGGCCCTTTTCTAACAGGTGGAATAATAATACCTTTCTGGTGTGCTCAGGTGTACATGCCTTGATTATGTTATGTGGTGTGTGCGCATACATACATATATAGGGCTTTTTCAGAAAGGAGAAACACATTTTTCTCAGTGTGTCAATGTATCTTTATGCCAGTTAACGTTAAAATAAACATAAACAAACATAAACAAGAAAGCAGTAAAAAGAATCAGAATGTGTTTTGCTTGTGTAAAATGTAGTTGATATTTTGGAGGCTGGTGAGAACACAGGTTCAGTTCCAGATTTCCTCCAGCCGTTGCTTGGATTTGTGAACAGTCATCAGCAGCTCCTGATTAAATTTAATCAAGGACTAACTGAGTCAAACCAGCTTTCTGACGGAAACTACAATTCTGGGCTTCCGCAAGGAACACATTGATATACTGTACATAAAATCACTACTGTATAATGTTTTATTTGTATTTATTCTTTTTGGTTTCATTTAGTGAATTTAGTAGTATTAACGAAAAAAACCACACTGCTCACCAAACTCTTAAATAATTTCAGAAAGAAGGAACTGTCTCTGGGAAGCAGAAGCTGAACTGGGTGAAGCTGGGGCAGCAGATAGAAGAGCTGAGAGAGAGAAAGAGAGAGAGAGAGAGAGATAGTCATATTGCTTTACCCTTGAAAAAGGGAAACAGCAAACCTCCCAGTTAAACACCAACTTTCTGGCTGTGACTTAGAAACTGTAATTATTCTCAAGAACTTCTGACAAGCCTTCAGAACTTTACAGTAGGTTAACCATAGCGCTGTACATGGGGTCTTTATAAATCACATGTCAGATCAGAAGAAATTTGACTCATTTCCTTCCTAAAACACAATAGGTTCTTGATTAAACAGAGTAGTAGACCACATCACCTACAATCCAATCCAATCAAGGTACCCTCTATGGACAAAAGTATTGGGGTAGGCCCCTTACTTCCAGTGAAAGGCAGTTTTAATGCTTCAGCATACCAAGACATGTTGGACAACGCCATGCTTTCAACATTGCGGACACAGTTTGGGGAAGAAACTTTTCTATTCCAGCATGACTGTGCACCAGTGCACAAAGACACAAGGTCCATAAAGACATGGTTAGATGAGTTCAGTGTGAAAGGACTTGACATGCCTACACAGAGCCCTGACCTCAACCCCATCCAACACCTTTCTGAAGAACTGGAACGGAGATTGCGAGTCAGGTCTTCTTATCCAACATCAGTGCCTGACCTCATAAATGCTCTATAGAATGAATGGGCACTAATTCCCACAGAAACTCCAAAATGCAAAGCCTTGCAAGAAGAGTGGAACCTGTTATAGCTGCAAAAGGGGAACCGACTCCATACAGTCTATGTATTTGAATGCAAAGCCCCAGCTGGTGTAATGGTCACACGTCCCAATACTTTTGTCTATATAGTGTATGTGGCTAAGCTAGCTAAGTAATTAGCGAGTATGGCTTACTTGATAAATATTCCTTTGCTCTTGTTTACTTGTTGGAATTTAGGAGTGGATCAGTCAGTCACAGTGGAAACAAAATCCTTTTGTGCTATAGACAAAATGGATGATGGTGGAACTATAGACAAGTTTATATAACTGATAATACAAAAATATGTGATACCAAAAAATCATTGTAATCCTTCTCCAACATTCATCAGTCTTAAAATCCAGTGTTTCCTTCCTCTGGATCTGGTCCCTCCATGGAGTAGTAACACTGCATCTTCACATCTCTTGGCTCTAAAGAATCTCCTGCATGGGAATTCTTGCAAGAGGAAGTTAATTAGTTTCAACATTTAAATAGTTAGGTGAAGAAAGAATCAGAAATTACTCTGGCTTAATTTACCTGGGAAAACTGATGGGATGGGTTATATAATGCCACATTTCCAGCACTTGGAGGGTTCTGTGCTTGGCTCAAATTCTGTAAAGATGTTAATGATGCATAATATTTACAAACAGAGTTTATGCAGAGTCTGAAATCAGTTTTTAGTCTAGGCCTGTGGTTCTACATCCTTGGTCGGTTTATAGCCCTTGTCCTGCACATTTGAGTGTTTTCCTGCTTTAAACACCTGATTCCGCTCCTCAGAAAACTAATAGGCTGTTCCTTAATTGAAATGCGAGCACTTCCTTAAGGGAAGTGTTTACATTTAGACACTGGAACACCAAAATGTCAAGGGCAGGAGGGGTACTCCAATTTAACTGTGGTTTATATCTACTTTCACAAAAAGGGTTTAGCCTAAGCATATTGTATACGACAACCGCATTCTTTACTTTGTATGCTCCAGTTTTACAGTTTTAGACTAAAGTCACATTATGCTATAGAGAACACCAGAGAACTGTTCCTTTCTGGTATGTGTTTGAATACAAAGTTCTTCAGCATCAGCATGGCAAGTCCTGGGCCCAAAAGGTAAAATCAGGGGGCACTGCAGGACCAAGCCTGGGAACCAATGATTGAAATGTTCTATCTAGATCACTGTTTGTTCAATTTAGGCTTTGTGTGTACAGCATTCACCCGTGAAGTCGTGGTTCAAAAGTTCGCAGCCTCAGTTGTTTGAGGATTTTTTCTTAGAACCTAGATATCCTCCGCGTTTTTTTTTTGCCAATATATAATTTTTCATGCATTTTAGTGCTAAATTTCTAAGAAAAATATAATTTACTAATTTTGTAACATAAATATTAACGGACATTCAGCTAAATTTCCATACAAAATATAACTGTATACATTTTTTTGGACCGTCGAGAGAACTCAAAGCAACCGTATGCAGGCTGCTGCCCTGTGACGCATCTCGAGTGTTTACCTGACTGTTCTCGTGTTTTTCGTTTTGTACCTCTTAAAGCCCTGTATTTTTATTACTGTAAATTAAATTAATTTATTACTGCTTATACCAAAAAAATCGACAGCACTGCGGGAGACAGCAGTTTACACTGTACAGTACGGATACGGGTTTACCTTTACATTTTTTTAAGTAATGTCTTAAGCTGAGTTTAAAATGAAATTAAAGTGTTTTGGGAGCAGATTTGGGGTCATATTTAGGGTTTACACTATAAAAATTGGCATTTTTTAACCACATCACAAATCTGTGGGTGCTCTTAGAACATAATTTCAGGGTTCTACTGTATTTACAAAACACAAGGCAAAGAATAGCCAGTAAAATATGTTGTAAAACCCAAACCAGGCACCATATAACTTTTTTCTTACTTGAGTGGTTTGAGAATAAGGGACAGGCTGGGAGTTCTGGGTCCAGCTCATGTATCCAACCCCTGTAGATTGTCCAGACACAGCTAAACACACAAAACCTTTTTTTTTTTAACATTCTGCAATCAAAATTCAAATGAGGGAAACAGTAAATATGACAGAAAATCTGTTAAGAAATATAATCACATTATTACAATTTACCTGAATCTGTTAGATGTGTGTTGTCTGGCTTAGCCACTCGTGCCTCGGTGCTGCTCATGCCTTCTGAGGCATAAAGTTGAGTACCTGGATTGTTGCTCATTAGGACTGGGTTAAGTGGTGCCATATATCCTCTCTTAGGACCTGGGTTTGGTGAAATGAACAGTTCTATATCATGGAGAAATATGTGCTCTCACACTCCAAAGTGTCATTCAGGTTTCACTGAAAGAGGAGAAATCACCTGGTCTCAAAACAGGCATGGCACTCAACTTTGTGCGTGGTCCTTCAAAATGTCCTGAACTTGCGGTAGTTGTTTTCAGAACCCCTTTAGAACGTTCTAGTGCAGATTTATTCTAAGGGAATAACACATATTAAACAAAAAACCCAGAAGGCCTAATTTAATTTAAAATATGTTTCACATAAGGAATACAAGAAGACATACCTTCTCCTTTGCCTCATTTGAATCAACCCATTTTTGGAGGTTTTCATCCCAAACAAGCTGTGGGAGATCAAATACGTTTTTTTGTAGTAAATGGGTGAACCTTGGCTAATACCTTATAAGTACTTGCTTTTACGTACTGATTTGCCAGTATCTGCAGGCAACTGAGCTTCCTTCTTTTTGCCAAAAATCCAGCTAAACCACCCGTCTCCAGCTTCCTTCTGAGAGACAGAAACAAATAACGCAGGAGGATAGAAGACAGAAACAGGGAGGGGGGAATGAAACATAAAAAGACATTCATTTTCACCGCTTGACAGAACTTGGTGCAGTTCTATTGTTTATATATGGAGTGTTATTTTGTGTCCTTGATGATCTGACTGACCTTTTTGGGTTGGGGTTCTGGAGGTGGACTCTGAGGAACAAACAGCTTGGGTATGAAGGGCTTGGATAACATGTGCGTCTGCTTTGAGTGAGACATTTTCTCTCCCATGGCGTAAGGATTTGCACTGGGTGGTGGGAAAGGCTTCTGGCCAACCACTGGGTCTGCTGGAGGGTATGATGTCTGAGGAGGCATGGAGTCCATCTGTGTTACACGCACAGTCTGATTTGCTGAATGATCACTGATATTTGGATCTAAAACATGGGATTCAGGTAAAGGCACAGTGAGAAGAGGCACTGATTGTGAGTTCACAGTGTAGGTTGGTTGAAATTCTCTATTAGACACAGCTGGATGTAATGGTTGGGGATCAAGAGGTGGACAGATGATGGGTGTTGACGTGGAAGGCACTTGTGGTGCTTGTGCGCACAAGTTCTGGTTAGCACCCCAGTAATTACTCGGAGAAGCCACTGGGTGAGCTCCTTCAACCACACTTGTTTGAGTAACTGGCTTCTGCGTTTGATAGCGTTGACCCATTTGGTCTAAATATGGTGGAAAAGGCAATGGCATGGTTAACTGAGGCACAGACACCAATTCTGTCGTCAGTGACATCGAGGAAGGCAAAGTTATAGAAGGTAATGTAGGGGGTTCTTTGGAATCGGCACCTAACTGACTCAAAGAGTGAGATTCTGTTCCCACAGTTGTGGAAGAAGGTAACGTTGTAGAAGATGATGTATAGGGATCTATGTATGGAGCAGTCCCTGGACATGCAGATCCTGATTCTGTTGCTAAAGATGTAGAAGGTAATGTTTGAGGCTCTGTGTGTGAGGCACATAATTGAGGGACAGCTGCTGATTCTGTTACCAGTGACCCGAAAGAAGATAATGTTGTAGAAGGCAGTGGGTGGGTTTCTGGGTGTGGTGTAGTAAACTGAAGTGTAGATTCCGTTGCCAGTGACGTGGAATAAGATAATGTCGTAGACGGTGGTGTTAGGGGCTCTGCCATAAACTGTGTAGATTTAGGAAAGCTGTTGTGAGACTGTGACTGAAGATCTTCTGTGTATTGGGACTGCAGGATCGTTGAGACAGTTGTGACAGGACACACTGACTGCAGAGCTGGAGGCGCTGGCAGTGGTAAAGCCAGAGTTGGGTCTGACTCTTTGGCTTCGTTAGGCTCTTCCTCTGGAAAATGGCGCGCACCATATGTATAAACTAGTTTCTCAGGTAGCAGCACAGCAGCGGAAGGCAAAGTATGGAGCTGTGGCTCAGACACCGCTTGTGGCTTCACTGCTTCAACTGGTTCCTCAGCTGGTGAAAAACTCAGACTTTCCACGTTAGGAGCCTTTTTGGAAATCGGAGATGTAGACAAAGGGACAGCCTGAGGAAGATATGTAATGTTTACAGCACGTCTGGGAACAGTGTAGATTTTACTTCAGTATACAAACAGAAGAAATTGTGATCTGATAACATAATTATCAAGAACTTCTTCTCACCTTGTTACTAAGATCAAAACTACCTGGGTCGAGAACTGGGCTCGTTGTCGGAAGTGCAGCGTTGGTTCTGTTTTCAAGAATGCCTTGTGGTGCTGTAACCATATAAGATTACCAAAAATATGGACAGGGTTCACATTCAGCATTAATGGGAATTTAAACCATGAGAATAAATGTAAAACATACGCAGACCTGGGGGCACTAGGTGCACCTCTTGAATGCCACTCTCTTTACTTGGCATCCCTGTGGTCAGAAGAGAGATTTTATATGTGGAATCAGACTCTGCTCTGGTCCTACTTTCTGGACGGTTGTCCTTGTAGTCCATCTCTATTATAGGAAGACATTTTGTCTCCTGCCGCTTGGAGACAGGTGAATTAGATTCCTCCTATAAGTAAGATATAAGATTCTTTCAAACTTCTAAAAAGTCACAAAACATATAAATTCCAAATACAGTAAAAATTCAAAAGTTTATAGACACTTTCTGAAATCACAGGAATTAATAGGGAACTAATAGTTGGTCCCCATTTGTTGCAGTAACAGCCTCTGCTCTTCTGAGAAGGCGTTACACTACATATGAGAGCTTTACTGTGAGGATTTGACTGTATTTAAGCATGACAGTATTAGTGAGGACAGTTACTGGTATTGGATAAGTAGCTGGGCATGATGACCTTAGGTCAATGTGTAGCTGCTCCAGAGTATCCCATTCTATTTGCTAGCATTGTGTGCACAATTGGACACCTGCCTCAGCATTAGGTGCATCTTAAAGCAGCTGAATTCACTAATTAGAAAGACTATCAACCTCTGTACATATAATGTATAATGCAGCACAATACCAGTACAGCTTACAGTCATTTTGCAGTATAGTTTCCGTAGGCTTTGCAGCCATTCTGGCTCGGATGACAATTCAGGTTCTGGCATCTCCTTCAACTGCTGATCGAAGTATCTCATTTTTGCAGACAGCTGCATGATAATTGGAATAGTATTATTAAAATGTAACCATTTCCAAGCCATGCTACGCTAGCACCCACATCAATAGTTTTATATTATAAAAACGTCCACAGTTTATTTCTAGAAGTATGTTATTACTTCTTTACCTCAATTAACTGGCTTATTAAGGTCAGAGATTGCTCTGAAACTGAGGCTAGCAGAGCTTTGGCGATCACTTCACAGTACTGAAAGGTCTGGGCACAAAGCCCACCCTCAGCTAGACGGCATGCATAAATGAACTTGAAAATCTGAAAAGCACAAAACACAGAGAATGGCCATTGCATACAAACAAATACACAAATATCCTCAACATTACAGTTTTTTAATGTTAAATATATGCATTTGACAGGAGATGGCAGAAAAAGACCTGGAAGTTTGGAAGATAGGCTGAATCAGAGCCAAGAGACAGGGCATATTCAAACAGCTCAGTACACTGGATTGCTTCATTGGTGGCATACTTCAGATGAGGCAAACTAGAATTAGAAACACAGGAAAGTGTATTATATGATGTACTGTTAAGTTCAGACTTTCCTTCTAATGCAAATATTATAGCAGCAAGACTGACAGTATTGATTCAATCAGACCAGGTTTTCAACCAATTATTTTAACAATTAATCAAATCATCCGAATGTTTAGGCAAAACAAAAATATGGACGTAATTTGAAAAAACAAAAACAAAAAAACATTAAGACCCTTTCGAAAATCCAATAAGCACTTCACTGTGAAAAGGTAAACAGAATAGAATCACATTATCTTTGAAATTATGCAAAGCCCATCTACTAATTGCTGATTTGTTGAGAAGCTAAAGTAATATTTTTCCGTGAAATAATCAAGGTTAATCAAGTAATCATGACAGTCCGATATAATAGTCAATTAATGCCACGTTACCTGGAACTGGAACCAAATAGAAAGATGTCTGACTTGTTACTCTTTGTGTCCACATCTAGTTGAGCCACCATGTAACAGAAACTAGCAGCACCAGAGCAGCCTTTGGAAGCTGAGAGTGAAATGAATGTGAGATATTCCTTTAAAAAAAACAAAAAATAGCCAACTTTTTTTTACATTTTCATCTTCTTCAGAAGTGCATGAACAGTGTAGAACACTGTAAAAACAATGGTCTAGTCAACTCAAAATGAAGTAAAGTTTTAATCAAGCAAAGTCTTGTTTAATTTAGTCAAATGTTGAAAGACTTAACTGAGATACAAATATCAGTTTTGACTAGTCGGAATCAAAGTGACAAAGCTCTAGAAACTTTGCAGCTGGCTGCCTTCTCCTTTTAAATTGGGCATACTTCATTTTTTGCAGTGTCTAGTGTTAAGTCTTACCTAACGCATCTCCCATACTAGTGATGGCTTTCTTGTGTAGATGTTTGAAATGTGTGTGGTTTGACAATATCATGGCCAGGTGGTCGCACCAGTTTTCCCCCTCCTCAGTCCCACAGTGCTGGAAAAAAACACTCATTAAAACTTTCCAGGCAAAGAACTGATAGACAAACGTGGATTCCTTTCAACATTAAACTCTTGGAACTCTTCTGTAACAACTACGAAACTACAAAAGAAATCACATCACCGCAAGAGAGAGAAATGAAGACATACTCACCGTTGCAGAAGATGGTATCCTTCCAGACATGAGCTGATAAAAGGTTCGCAATGTGTCTTTTTCTGGCAAACTAGCGATGAACCTAACCAAGGGGTTAAAAAGCATGATGCTGAAATTAAACAAACACAACGTACAATTTAAAAGGGTCACTGAAGGATGCTGTAATGTATTTTTAACATACTTGCTCATTACTTCAGAACAGGCCCTGCTGTCCATTTTACTGGCAAGCATGAAAGCATGTCCCCACAAGCCTCTGTTTATTGCTGTCTCCAGAGCATCCTATTAGTGGTTGAAAACAGCAAGCGCATGTAGTTTAACTCAGTTGTTCCAGTAAACAGGCTGTGCAGCATTTCGGCAATCGCTGTAGGGTAAAAACACTAAAGGTACCTTTTTCTTGCCAAAGATTAGTAACTCTCGGAAGCACTGTAAAGCCATTTCCGTATCTTCTGGCATTGTCCAAAACATATCTTCAGTTCTACTTTGTGCTTCACTTGTAAAGTCAATAAGATCAGAGGTGGCATTTATAGAGGAGGATGCTGATCTCTGATGTCTTAGTAAGAGATGAGATATATCCGTTCCCACCAGTTTCTGTAACACATATCATAATTATTTGTGAAACACAAGACCGCAAACAGTATGCACCTGTATTTATCCATCGCTCAAACCATATATTTCCAAAACGGTCTTTATCGTAAAATGTACTTTAATGTAACAGGATTTCAGTAATTTTGAGTCATTTCTGTAGGTCCACGTTTTATGAAACGCTCACACAATATAAAGAATACACTCTAAACAGCCATTTTTTTTCTACCCAAATGCTGCATTGAGAGAACCATACTTAGGGTGCAATCCCAGTAACTCTGGAAGGTTTACATAGTGCCCACACAATACTGTTACATTACTTTACAGTTACAATGTCGTGGTGTCTATTTATTGTGTTGTTTGTATTGCGTCTGTCATAACTTGTACGCTGTTGAGTGCTGAATGTTGCTATATGTTGCACCGCAGTCCCTGGAGAAACGTCTCAACATGCTGTGTGCGTGTAAGGTGACAATAAAGTAACCTTAAACCTTGAACCTTCAAGATTGTTAGGTCATTTTGTTGGACCATTTCTACTGTGTTGGGTAGTTTCTGCCCATTATAAAATCTCATAGCTCAGTTCATTTTAAAGTATACGTTATTTTTATCTTTGTAATACTTGCACTGTAGTTGGCAAACATTAGGCTATGAACTAGCCATCCTGGACTGAAAATCCAGAGCAATGCTTAGGTAATTTTCAGAGGGTTGCTAGCGTGTTGCCAGACGGTTACTGTGGTATCTGAGGTGGTTGCTAGGGGGTTGCTAGGTGCTGTGGTATCCTATGTGGTTGCTAGTGTGCTGCTCACTGGTTGTTATGTTGTTGATGTTCCTAGGGTGTTGCAAAAAACTCTAGGTGCTTTTTAGGATGTTCTAACTGTATCCAAGGAGTGTCCAAGGAGTTGCTAGGGAGATGCTATGGTATCGTGAGTGGCTGATAGGGTGTTGCTAGTGTACAGGTGTCATAGCAATAGAAGTAGGAAACACAATCATTTGTCCAACTAATTCTGCCATGGAATAAAAGAACAAATGCTGCTATGTGTAAACTATACATGCACTCCAAATGTAGTAGGCAGGCCCACAATTCCCAATCAGAACTTCCAGTAACCCAACAAAAGAGCTAAAAAATCCACTGTTGGTGTAAAGTACACACATTTCAGCGTAACTCAGTAATGCTAGTTCAGTTTAACCCAGCATCCGTTCTATATACCTGATATAACCCAGCTTTGGGGAATGGAAATGACCCAAATTGGGTTGTTTTTTTGACCCAGCATCTTTTTAAATGTAGCTACTTATTCCAGATGATGTAAACAAGCAAAATCTGAAAAATGCAAGCTTATAGGCTATAACAAGGCTATAACAATGACAATAAAATAAAAACTAAATCAATTGATAACTCACGCCATTCTGTTTGCACACCAACTCCATGAGCTCCCATATTAGGCAAGATGCGTCTTTATCTGCAGGGGAGTCATTCTGTAGACATTCTTGGTACTTTCTTTTCACAAACTCCAACACCTCTGTCTTATGGGTCTTATCTCTATGAAACAAGCAAAAAAAAGTTAATAAACAAGACTAATGTATGTCCTGTGTGCTGTTACACGTTGCGTACCACAAGGCTTAATTCTAGGTCCTTTATAATTTACTTCATATATGCTTGTTGGTAGAGTTATTAATCAATTTATAATTAATATTTGTTTATGGATAAGTATATGGACAAACTGTAGGCTTCTTGTTTGACCGTGTAGACGATTAATGAGTGAAATAACGAGTGATTCTAGGCTGATCATTGTTTTATGGCTTATTATCCTATAATAACTTAGTAACTACTGAGCCAGCAATTAAAGTTCAGAGAAAATACACACTTGTGCTGAAGTTGATAACCTATGCCATGAATCTAAGTGACCTCAGTGTCAAGGACTACATCAACAGCGTCTCCAAAAAAGCGTCTCTATTATCAGCTCTGCTATATGTTCAAAGTTCGTGAAACCGTCTTCAGTGCTGACAGTGAGAAAGTCTTAGATACCTTTATCGCATTTACGACTTCTATCCATAAAATCACATAATGTCCAGAATGCCATGGCCAGAATCCTCACACGCACTAGAATGAGATGTTCTATTACAGCAGCACTTAAATCCCAACACTGGCAACCCATGGTTAACAATTAGTTTACAGATTCTGTTATATTTCTTGTTGTGTTAATGATCTTGCCTCTCTCTACTTTATCACAATGATGATCAAATAGGTTCCTGCTTAATCACTGAAGTCATCAAACTGACAAGCCCAGCCGAAGAGCAAAAAATGATTAAGGCCCTAAGCACTGACCTGAGAGATATCAACACTCTTAAAACACACTTATTTAATATAGTATTTTAATAGGAATATTACAATCTTTTTCTGGGTTTTTTTGTGTTTATTCACATCAGGCTCTTTGTCATTTCTATCTGAACTTACCTTATATGATCTAGTAAAGCATCTGATGAACATGTTTTAAAAAGGAGCTACATAAATGAAACGTATCATTAAGACCACGGACATAATAATAATAATAATAATAATAAAAAGAAGAAGAAGATGAAAAAGAGGTGTAGGAAGAAGAAGAAGAAGAAAAAGAAGAAAAAGAAGAAGAAAAAGCTGTGTCTTACTTTATGAGAGGTCCTGGGAAGGTCTGGAGTTCTGGCGGGCCCTGGCAGTCTTGAAACATAATCTGTTGAGAAGTCAGTTTTTCAGCTAAAGCCCTGGTAGAATACAACCTAAGTAAAGTCTCTTACATGAATACACCACACCAAGCGAACACAGATCTCAGGACCTCACTGTTGTAGATCTGCACCAGTGCTGGCTTGCCCTCAGATGGAAGATTTGGAAGCACCTGAACAAGCTGCCCACCAGGTCCAAATCGCGCACAACAGTGAGGGAAAGAGAAATGCTCCAGAACTGATGAATCTATGGTGAGATCATGTAAAGAAGTACCTGAAACCTGCTTTAAGCACATGTATTGTTAAATGAAATAAAACACTGTAAGATCTCACCCCCTGAGGAGCATGTAGCACTGCAGTCCTCATTCGTGGCCTCCCTCTCCAACAGACCATTGGCGTCAGAATGAACTGGAGACTGAACACTGACATCGTATGTTGGATAGTCAGTGTGCTGAAGGCTTGGGTATCCCCAGCCCTAGAACAAATAATTCAGACATTATAGTTCAATGTAACAATCATAACAACAATGACAATGCTACGTGTGACTGTGTGAATAATATAAAACAAATGTTTGGAGGTTTCAGGGGCCAAAAAAGTTTGTGCGCTGCTCCTCATAAAATTTGGGCGCTGCTACTCATAAAGCGGCAGCCTCTAAATCAGAAGATTTATGTTTGAATCCAAGGTGCAAGAAGATTTTTTTGACAGAATTTTTTTTGGCCCACGAAACCTCCAAACACTAGTTTTACGGGTAGCAGCGTTCACGGACTGATTATTTTAAATTAAACCACAACAAAACCGTGACACGTGTGTTTTTTCGAACTGACTTGAGCTTTAGTGTCTTGAAGTCCACTTAGGAGTCTGCTGCCTGTTTGCTCCACGTTTTTTTTCTCCGCGTTTGTGTTTCTGTGCTTTTTTTCCCCTTTTCCGGCTGCCTTACCCGTGACGTCACTGACTATCTCTCCAACACACATTTTAAAAATGACTCGACCGTCTGCTATCTCTCCCCATATATAACAGAGGGGACTCAACCACAAAAATCGATTTTTAAACGATCAATACTGTGTACACGTTGGGACCATGCCCATATTTCAAAAACTGTTGGACAAGAAGAGGTGCCAAATTCCAGCTATAAAAAATAATAAAAAAAATAAAATTTAAGAAGAACAGTAGTGTGACTGCTGATGCAATCACACTAATAATAATAAAAACAAAGAGGCGAAATGCTTCTTTGGATTGAATTAACCTTTTTACAGTGGAAAACAAGCAAGCTAACAAAACCAAGTAAGTTTTTCCTGGAAGCACATTTCTATGACAAAAACCACGGAGGAACCCTTATTTTTAAGAGTGCACACACAGATATGCGCTGGAATCTGTTACCTGTTCCGAATGCCAGCTGGCGCGGCTGTGATGGCTGTGTGTACTCGGCATGCTCTGAGTAGAGTAGCCACTGTGGCTACTTTGCCTGTCCCACTGGTCCCAGTAAGACTGCTGGTACTGGGTGTACTGTTCATGGTCAAAGGTCGAATCATATCCAGGGTAATATCTCCACCAGTCATCATAGCTGTCGGGCCTTAAAGACATTTCAGGTTTGCTGAGTAACACATAGACGACACAATGACTGCAGCGGTAGCTGTGAGTGTATTATTGTTTTTACTTTGTGTGATACTGGTGACCATTGCTTGTGGAGCCCTGTGCTTGGTATCCAGAGCCATAAGGATAATAGTAGCCATGGTGGTAGGCAGTAGGGTAGTATGCTTGAGAATTCCACCCTGCAAACATCGAAGTGCAACAATTTTAATAAACACTGACATTAACTCTAACCCTATTTGTTTAAATATGCTGATGCTAACCACGTAAACAGCATTCGTATTTTAGGACTATACCTTGAGACTCATAATGCTTTGCATAGTTTTCTGACCAGTATTGAGATGATTTGTTCTGGTCAGTCTCTGTAGTCCTGGCTTTGGGCCTCTTTCGCCTGTTTAAAAGAAGTTGATATTCAATTGTCCATTTAAAGTAGACACATCTTAGTGTTGTACCTAAAATGTAATGTGCTATTACTCATAATAAAATATTTATAAATTACTGGTAAATTGCCACCATCTGTGTCATTATATTCCATCTTGTGTCATTTTAATACAATATAAATGATTTATTATTTATTTCAATCAATACAATACTCCGAATTGATTTTAATTCAGTTTTTAATTATAAAAGCAGATCTTGTAATTAAAAAATTTCTCATTTAATCCTTGTAATTATTGAAGAAAGACACACACACTCACACACACACACACACACACACATACAAGCATAAGTAAAAAATGAAAGGATGATCTCACTGACCTTGAGGATAGCTGATCTGAGTTTGGGACGTGTTCTGACTGGGACTTCTCAAGTTGTTTAAGCTGGCTCTCCTGTTTTTGATTATTCTGACAAAGGCAATATAAAAAAATAGCATTTAACTACACATATCTTTTTTTTAATCAGTGACAATCATTATGGCAACTTACGACAATAGAAAGCCATACTTATTTGATCATAAGAATACTAATAGTTATAATAATATTTATTTGATCAATTCCTTTTAACAGACTACACAGGGCACAGATGGAATCACAATCTGATACCTGGTCACGAAACTGTACTTTGGATTCCCTTTGTGATGTGTGACCTTTTAGATCCACCCAGGCATGCTGTGCTCTGGAATAATGTGGTGAATAACTGTCTGAAAATCGAGGATCTGTATTCCAATACGCAGGATAGTAGCTGCTGTAAGTGGCTCCAGTGGTCCAGGGTGTTTTCTGTGTCTTCAGAGAAGATCCCAGTGGACCAGGGGACATGGGCTGATGGATCTTTCCAGCAGCTGATGAAGCCATTTTAGAGTTTCTCTGCTCTTCTGTTGCAGTAGATAACACCAGTTCATTATGTCCTTGTTCTTCATGGACATTTTCCTTGTCAGACGAATGAGTTGTAATGTCTAAAGTTTCTGAAGGTCCAAATCTTGATTCGTGTAAGGTTGAGGAGACAACTGGATCTTGAGACCAGTTGGTATAACTGGTTCTTTGACTTTTCTCCTGAGCGTTTTTTGTAACTTGCAGATACAAAACAGGCATGTCATCTTCTGACCCTCCTAATTTAGCTTTAGGTTCAGTGGCTGGATTTAGGTCAGACGGGTCAGACTGAGTGTGTTCAACCTTTTTCTGATTTAAACTAACATCTGAGACACGTGGGGGCATCTCCAATGCTAATGGCATGTCAAGAGGTGCTTCGGTTGATAACAAACCAGAGACTGTATTGATGCTTTTGAGGGATTCCTCTGGAGGGACCACACTAACATCATCCTCTACTGGAACCTTAGAGTTGATGCCACTATTGGACAATGACAGTGGATTAGTAATGTTACAGGACTCATGGATATCTCCTGGAACCTCCACATCAGAGATGCTATCCATTTTGTCCTGTTTAATATATTTTCCTGATTCCTTTGCATCTCCTTGTTCAGCGTTTATAGCAATTGCTTGGTGTGAAACCTCTGAAGACCCACCGAGCAGTTCTAAATTTGACTTTTGGTGATTGGAGAGATAAGATGTTGCCTCAAACTTCTCAAGAGGCTGGTCAAAACATGAAGAATAGGCGTGCTCAGTGCTCTGAACTTGGGTTTCAGCACTACATGGAGATGGGACAGCATCCAAAGCTGATAAAAGTTGAGGAGAAGGTGTTTTAGGGGCTGACTTGGTGTGGGTTGGAGTAGCAGATGAAGAAAGAGTACCAAAATCAGAAGGATCAGATGAAGAGATGTTAGCGGTGGGGGGAAATGAAGTAATGTTTGATAAAGAATGGGTTACAGACTCTGAACCTATCTGTGGAGAAAGAGGGGCGACATCAGAAGCGGTCTGCACTGTTCCAACAGAGGACATTAAGTGTTCTGTAGGTCCTGGATTCTCTGGGCCAATCGTGGAGGGAGATGGAGCAAGACTGTCTCTGTTTTGAATGTCATGATCATCAATAGACTGGAAGTAGTTTTCAGCTCCATTATCTTCCAAGTCTGGTATTCCTGCAGTCCCTGGGCTGAGGGATTGGTCAGTCTGTAAGGAGGGATCTCTGCTAGGTGTGGGCAGATGAGGTGGTGATGCCATTTATGAGCAGTGGAACCTGTGTGAACTTCAAAATTAGTGGCATTAGACTGGAGATACTTATGCATTAAAGCATCAACTCATTGCAAACAGTACACCTTAAAAGAGACAATAATTAAAGCATGGTGAAGCATTAAGATTG
>JBBIGA010000040.1:8170770-8181116 GCA_037576975.1 Alestes dentex
TGTGTGTGTGTGTGTGTGTGTGTGTGTGTGTGTGTGTGTGTGTGTGTGTGTGTGTGTGTGTGTGTGTGCGTGCATGCCAGGTGGCTGCAGGACAGGAAATTGTCAGAGGGACAGACTGTGCTGCTCTTTCCCATGACCATTCGGATCCTCAGTGCATCAGGGGGTGGCGTTACGCAACTTAGCGCATTTATAGTTTGGCCCAGTAATGTTAGACCCACATACACATGTGACACCACCCAGTAACAGCCATGATCTTTCCCAAACACACTCCAAAAAGGGGGGAAAGCCTTGGTCTGAGCCTGGCTGGATATTTTCCAGATTGCAACACTGATTTTATGGACTTTTATAATCAAATCAATATTACCGGAATTGCTCCTTAGCTTTGGCTTTTCGGATAAGAATGCCTCTAGTTCTGGGCCATGAAAATGTTTAATGCTTTACAGATGTGTTTTCACAGAGAGGTATGCTCAGTCCTCGCGTAATCACAACACAAACCAACCCAAAGCCCCACACAACAGGATGATAGAAAAAAAAAGGTAGCAATATCCCGTCATTGCATGAGCTCACTGCCCACATTATGTCTGTTTTAGCCAGAAGAACAAACTTGAACTGGAAAAAAGCACTAACCTTACTTGATTCAAATGTGTAAATAGATTTCAAACGAATACATACGTACACAATTACTACAGAGAGCACACAACATATTCAAATGTTTATAGACACCTGTCGATCCAACGTATCTTCTAAAATTACGACTACAATTAGGCATTACGCCAATATTACTTAAACACTACTGATCTCTAATACGTGCAATAACATTCTCCTAACCATTTGTTTCATTAGTAATTTACTTCACTGTACGTAACTGATCTGTAGTATTTACATTCAGCATTTGTGTATACAGCGCAGTGTATTTCACAATGAACTTGTGCTACAGATTCTTATGGGATTTATTTAGACTTTAAATTCTACATTGTTCTTGTCTCGGTGTCTCTGTGCAGTCATATTATAAGCAATTTCCTCCAGGTACAATAAGGTTTTCTGATTCTTTGCGGTAATAATTCTCTGGAGAGGCTTTACACAAGATACAGGAAGATTGCTGTGAGGGCTTGACTGCATTCAACCACAAGAGCATTAGTGAGGTCAAGTCCTGAAGTTTGATTATCAGTGGATCACAAACACAGCTGAAACTCATCCCAAAGACGCTAGAGCTCCTTAAATTCAAAGGACGCACAGCCTCCACAGCCCAGCGCTCTGAGGCTTTACACCCCTCTGGCCGACACTTGGCACTGAGCTTGGCGAACTTAGTGCTGCTTCATGTAGGGCTGCTTCATGTTCTTCAACTGAGATCATACAAGCTACATATGCACAACCGAACGATGGTATCAGCAATGAGTGCACCTTAAAGTAGCTAAAAGTAAATTAGATTAAGGCCTTAATCTAATTCAGCATGTTTGTAAACAGTTGCTGCCACTGCTTATGTCCTGGAAAACAATGAATCATTCTGTAGTGAATCAAACATACCCGGCTGAATTCCTCAAGAAAGAAAGAAAAAGATCCCCAGTCTTTAGTTTGCAAGAATAAAACAAGAGTAATAAAATATATTTAAAAAGGAATATTCCTTGGATGAGGGCAAATGAGATTAATATCCAGTCTGAAAAGCTCAGGCTCTCTCTTACTGGGGATGTTCGCTCCACACTGAGTAACTCAAACCACATCTGAGCCCAAAGCACCGTCACGCTCTACAAGTGCAGCACAAAAACAAGTTCCTGAGCTCAGCTCTTACATAATGTCCACACTTCTCTCTCTGCAGACCTTTCTGTTCCCTGCAAGACCACAACAAACAGCCTTCATTTTGGCCCTCCTGTGACAGCATACTGTGTAGTTTAAAACCAAACACAAGTAAAAATAAGTTATTTTAATTAAGCAACAAGTGCAAACAGCCAGCCAGGGAAGAAGGTCCCACAAAAACAAGTGAAGACATGGAGGTAAAAATGAAAATAGGGAAAAAACTTAATTGCAAAAAAGGTCCCATCATAACAGACAGCTAGAAAGACAGAGAGATAGACGGGAAGATAGATAGATAGATAGATAGATAGATAGATAGATAGATACATACATACATACATACATACATACATACATACATACATACATACATAGACTTTCAAGCTTTATCTTTGAATATTAATCCACATATACATTATTTAAATGAAAATTATGGAAAGCAGACTACAAAATTGCTGTCCTTGAAGTCTGAGACGAAACATCTGGAAATATTCACAAATTAGCGTGTGAATCAAAACTATGGTTCAGTCTGCCTGAATAAACAGAAGTGCTGAGGCTCACAACAAGTATAATAATAAACATATAATATACAATCCGTATATTTGTATTTCTTACCTTAAGAGTTAAAATAAAGCAGAAACGAATAGTTTAAAATCCATGCGAGCTGCTCCATAGTTTGGAGCCCGTACTATTTGGGTTCGCCTGTCAAAAGCTGACGCTTGAGGAGCGCAGTGCGCATACGCGTTCCGAACTAAGCCCAACGGAACCCAGTCTAGAGAATATTACAATAGAAGCTGAAGCACAAACACAGCTCCCAGTTTATCCACAACAGATCTGTGCAGCTGTGTGTGATGGCACTCGTCTCTTTGTATGCACAAAATGAATGGCTGTCTTTTTTCTATTCTTAAAGCTCAGTTTGTTTTGCTGGAATAAAGGTTTGTGTACTTGTCTCATGCTCAGAGCCTTATTCATCTCAATAGAGGTATTATTATTATTATTACAGCTGCATGGGGGGAGGGGTATTAAAATGTGCACATAAGATGTTTTCCCTAGAAAAGAATGAATATGCACAAGAAATCCTGCAAAATAGTGACTTTTAATGACTTAATGCCTAATCCCTCCCGCTCCTTTATCACAGAGGAAACGGAACATTTCTTGCATATTTTTCACATGAGAGAAGAGTTGTGAAATAGAAAAACATTAGCTTAACAATTTTTGTTCAGGCAGGAGAGGAGAGAAGAGGAGCTATAGATCTGCACTATACTTTTCAGTGTCACATTGTTTACACAAGATGGAGATCACTTAAATGCCCAGTGTCTTATTTATTAATGCTTTACTGATTTACTAACCACAATAAAACAACAGTGTGACCCTGACTGGCAGCACGCCACAGGTTCATGACATGTGAGCTACAAAAACAACAGATTCCCAATCACACTCCACTGTACAATGATCAAGGAACAGAAGGAAAAATAAAAAATATATATTGGGACACACCTCCTAATTATTGAATTTAGGAGGCCCCTTACTTCCAGTGAAGAACTTCCAGTCTTAATGGCTTAGTAGACCAAGACATTTTGGACAACGCCATGCTTCCAACTTTGTGGACACAGTTTGAAGAACCTTTTCTATTCCAGCATGACTGTACACCAGTGAACAAAGCAAGCTCCATAAAGACATGGTTGGATGAGTTTGGTGTGGAGGAACTTGACTGTCCCACACAGAGCCCTGACCTCAACCCCATCCAACACCTTTGGGATGAACTGAAATGGAGATTGCGAGCCAGGCCTTCTCGTCCAACATCAGTGCCTGAACTCCTAAACGTTCTATAGAATGAATGGGCACAAATTCCCCCAGAAACTCCAAAATGTTGTGGAAAGCCTTCCGAGCAGATTGGAAACTGTAAGAGCTGCAAAGGGGGACAACCTCCATAGTAAAGTCTGTGCATTTGAACACAATATCTGTGTTGGTGTAATGGTCAACATATTTGTCCATATAGTGTGTATTTTTGGTATATATTGAGAGGCAGTTTAGTTTTCTGAGATAAAGCACAAGTTGGCTGGGAGTGTTTTAAACTTTCACCAAGCAGGATATCACAGTAAGCTTCACAGTTGGATGCTCCTCATTATTGGAATGGTCAGGTGTCCCAATACTTATGTCCATATAGCGTATAGTAACAAATAAACAAATAAATAAACATGTGTGTAATTTAGCCCCAGTGTGGGCTAAATTGTTCTAATTATCTGTCAGTTTATTTATTTGTAATTTGTTTGCCATCCACATTAATGACAGGTCTTTATCTGACCATCTACCTATCAGCTTCCCGCCTGTGATTAAACTCACCCCCGCACTGCTGGCTCAGAATAAGACACACAGTAATACACACTTCACACAATAATACACACACAGTAATACACATATCCCCTCGCATTTTCCAACTGTTTGTGCAGATAAATAGACAGACAGACAAACAAATAAATATATGTGACTTTAGTTTAGCCCCAGTG
Organism: Alestes dentex; assembly: GCA_037576975.1. Classification (NCBI taxonomy): domain Eukaryota; kingdom Metazoa; phylum Chordata; class Actinopteri; order Characiformes; family Alestidae; genus Alestes; species Alestes dentex. The sequence continues at coordinate 8,175,066 of JBBIGA010000040.1, forward strand.
TGGGTGATGAGTTCAAATGTTCTACTTCTCTGCCATTTTAGTCATTCTTAAATGTATTTGTTTATTTACTTAGTTTGTTTTCTGTTTGATTTCATACATGTCCGTGTTTGTACTTTGACTTTCAATCATATAACTTAATGTTGGCTTCTTCTTTACTCAGAATGAACTGTTTTGATCAAGCTGCCACATTTCACTCATATCTTTGTAACTCTCATATTTCAGCCACCTTCAGCAGACATGCACGACACACAGCTGCATCCTATTAGTCTATGTTGATGCTTTAACCTCTTGGTAGTACTGTGCACATGCTTAAACAAAGCTCCTGCTTTTTTGGAAAACACCTGACACTTCAAAAAATGGGTCGTAAGCCTTTTTTTTATTCCCACCCGTATTCAGCCAGCAACCGCTCCACTCCAGCATTCACAGCACACTCTAAGTATACTATATGGACAAGAGTATTGGGACACCTGTTTTTCCAGTTTTTCGCCTGTTTTTGGGGAAGGGCCCTTTAATGATGTTGTAGAAAACTGTTCAGCATTTTAATAGGCTAAGAAGCACAGTTTTGCAAAGAAGCAGTGCGTGTTGTCTGAATATGGGTGGAGATGGGGTCACATGACCACCATAGTAACCAGATGGGTGGTTTGTTTGGCTGAGAAGTTTCTCCAAGACTTTAATGAGAGAGTGTTTAACCATGCCTCCTAAAAAGAACGGGGAGAAAACTGCAGACAAGTCCACCAAGAAAGAAGACGCCAATTCAGGGGAGATAACTGCTGCCAATGTTGTTTTACCTGAAGGCAGCAAAGAATTCTACCTTGCTCAAATACGAGACTTGGAGGAACGGATAGAAAAGTGAGAAAACTGGAGCCAAATTATACACAGTGATTCGTATTCTAGGTTAAAGCTGAGTTTTCTAGTGCTAAACAAGATATACTCTAGCTTAAAGTTGTAAAAAAAAAAAAACTTTACATTTTGTCCTTAACTTTCGTTGACAGCACAGGAATCTTATCTGTGCTTTTTTTTTGTAGTTTTATGGACTATATGGACTGAGGCGCGGATGTAGTGTGTCAGTGTTTACATACAAAATCATTCTTAAATTAACATATCTAGAACACACAGATAAGTCTGATAGAGTATAACATATGTGACCTATAAGACAAGTAAGATAAGGTGTTCTACTGTTTTTAAACACAGTGTGATCAATTTTATTCACTAGAGACGTGAGTTTGGCAGTGATAATTTGAGTTTGATTATATATCTCAGGCAAAATATAATATATGAGGTGTGAACTATGTTTTACTGTTTCTAAACGCTGTGTGATCAGTTTTATTCACCAGAGATATTAGTTCATGATACATCTCAGGCCAAATATAATCTATAAGATGTATTGATTCATTTCAGACATACCTTTCAGACTTATCTGGAAAGCTGAAGTTGTCAGAAGATTGGAGTTGGCTTCTCTGTTAAGGTTGAATCTATAAATTCATTGTTAAAAAAAAAAAGAACAGACTGTATTCCAAAGACATGTTAACTTCAGGAATGCCTTGTGGCACTGCTGTGTCGCAGTGCTCAAAAGGAAGTTAAAAATGAAAATGGAGGCCTTAGATCATAGCCTGTTCACAAATCATTAACCAAGTGCAACACCTCGCCCTTATGGAACAGCAGCTGACTCATCCTTCTTGCACAGGGAGCATTTCCTTTTTGCAAATTATATTTGTGATCGAGCCTCTGTCTTTCTTTTCTATCTAGATATCAGCAGAAATGTGATGAGTTGGAGGTGCGGGAGAAGGATTTCTCCACTATCTCTAAGAATTTAGAGAGGGAGAAGAAGGACATAGTTCTCTATCTGAAACGTTGTTTGGCCCAAAAAGAGGATGAACTCACTGATCTTTCTGAGAAGCTCCTGGCATTGCAGGCAGCCAAAGATGCGGAGAAGGAGTCTTTCGAGGTGCAGCTGAGGATGCTTCGGCATGAGTTTCAGGAGAACAAGGACAAGCTCACGTCTGAGAACATGGCCCTGGGTATGCACCGCTGACCCTGATCTGGAGAAATCTGATGCCACAAATTCATCTAAAATAGTCAACAAGTAATGTATAAGCCTCGGTGACTATGGTTTGATATTCGGTCTGTGTCTGAAGTATAAATGGGCTTTTTATTGATAACATGGAACACTGTTGTGACACAGTTCTACATTTTACGGAATTTGATGGTGTCTCATAGATCAGGACGTCTTCTTTTTTGCCAGCGGGGAAGCTTGCTTCCCTGGAGGAGTTCCGTGTGCATAAGGACGAGCTCATGGCCTTGCTGGCGTCTCAGAAAGAACAGCTGGAGGAGCAGAACAAGCAGCACCAGAGAGTCGTCTATGACCTGGAGAGAAAAGCTGTGCTGGACAAAGACAGGTCAGCGTGAGCGTAGACTATTCATCACAAAAAAGTGACAGCATGTTTGGGTGAATATGCAGCTGGTCCACATAGAGTTTTTTGAAGAACGCTTCAGTCAGTAGAGAACTTTTACATTATGTGAAGACGTGTTATACCTCTTTAAGAGGTAGAAAGACTCTTTAAAAGGTTCCTCACAGGGAACAAAATTGTTCTTCTATAGCATCTTTTGAAGTACTCTGGCTCCTTTTTTGAGAGTACATATCCCATTAAAAATTCTTTTTTTGCAGATTAGTTTCCATACATGGACTGTATGGCCTGAGGAGTGGATGTAGTATGTCAGTGTTTGCATACAACATCAAACTTACATGAGCATATCTAAAACACACAGATGAAGAGTAACACATGTGATGTATAATGGCAGCTGAGATAAGGTGTAAACTATGGTCTGCTGTTTTTAAACACAGTGTGGTCAGTTTTGTTCACCAGAGATATTAGTATGGCTGTAATAATTTGAATTTGATCATATATCTCAGGCAATATATAATATATAAAGCATAACCTTTTTTCTGCTGTTTTTTAAACACAGTGTGGTCAGTTTTATTCACCAGTAATATTAGTTTGGCTGTAATAATTTGAATTTGATTATATGTGTTTGTAAATATAACACTGGGTATTCCCGGTGGTTCCAAGTTTCCAATTTTTGGCCACAGTGTCATTTTAAGTATAATATATATATATATATATGGGGTGGCTGGTGGCCTGGTGGTCAGAGAGTTGCCCCTCAGAAGGTCATGGGTTCTGTCGTGGAGAAAATTTAAGCTTCTAAGTTAATCCAATAAAAAACAGCTGTACAACAGGAAATGATATAGGCGTTTTTCTTTATTTTGCCAAACAAAGGTAGCAAAACAGCAAACAACACCAAGCCAGTTGGTGGAACCACATGGTTCCTATGGTCATGAAACCAGTTGTCCATTCCATCAGCTGGGCTTCTTCTGTACCAGGGTAGCCTATAACCAAACATTGTAAAGGTCCTGGTGCCTTTGTAGGCAACCCAGGTGTTCAATACTGTTTCACAGAACATGTCTATTTAAAGAAATACCCTTCAAGCAAAGGACAAACAAAAAGATAGAACACTATACCATATTTGGCGTATCCACAGTCATGGCACGTAAATGTGATTACAAAATCCACTATAGTTCGAATCCCTGGATTGTCAGTGGCACCACTGAGCAAGGTACTGTCCCAACACGCTACTCCACGGGCGCCGTTGTCGGCAGCCCACTGCTTCACTGAATGGGTTAAATGCAGAGGAATCAAACCATTTTTTACGGGATTAATATAGTATTTAAAATAAGAAAATATATAGAAAGAGATCTTGTTATTGATACACTTAGGCCTAGTTTTCCTGATGTTATTCCTTTTTTATTACAAACTGAAAGTGGGTGTGAAGACAAGAAATAAGTTGGAGGAAGTAGGTCTATCACCTGACAGCAGCGAATTACATACTAATCAAGATGTATTGATTTTAGAACATGCTAATTCCCTCAAGCAGGTCTTAGGTATTAAATTTGATATTAAATGACAAACAAATTTCAAAACCTAGCCCTAATTATACTACTATGCATGAATTAAAGTTTTCCGTCGCTATGAAGGATTTCTGTCAGCTGAGTGCACCAAAGGTTAATAATGAGATTAATGCAGATGATAAAAAAAAGAAAGGCATCTCGTGTAGTGTAAAGAGAGCGCTGGTGCGTGCAAAGGACTGGGTGTGTGTCTAGTGTCCACGCGCGAGAAAGAGAGACACGGGGAAACTGTGCTTGGGAGCTTGTACTTATGTTCCAACTTACCCTGTTCACTAGATCCTCTGTACACTGCTAATAATGGTAGAAAGCTAAAGAGACAGTAAAGGGGCTAACTATTCATGGCTGTGTTGTATATTCAGGCATTTTGCTCTTGTTTGAGGATTGTGTTCAGATGAACAAAACTTAACTTGAGTCCTGAACCTATTGAATAATTACAGTTTATTGTTATAGATTTACACTAAGCACTTAGCACATCTAGCATCTGTTTACATCAGCACAGTAGTAATTTCTTCCTTTATTTGTTACAGAACCAAACATCATACATTACCCTTACATGTGCAAGTTTAAATGGGTATTAAACATCCTTTGCACTCTATCCTGCCGGACCTGAGTCATGACTGACATCCCACAGTGAGTGCTGTCCTCCTGCAGCAAATCTATACAGTTTAGGGGAGTGTGCCCGCAACAGTCTGCAGTATTCAGCCTGCTTTTAAATGAGTTTAGGCTATTTGTAAGTGTGGCTGTATAAATAGTCTGTAAAGCCATATTTTACAGGACATAGGCCTTTCGATTTGCATCACTTGCGCTTCAATTTGCTTTCGGTTTTGCCAGCATAGATGCGCTTCTGTTAAAGGAGGGCACAGATGTGTCGGTCGTCACAAACCGGTAAAGAATAAGTGGAGATAGGCTTGGCTAAATGAAATGGGCAATAATGGCAAGCCATGTAGTTCATGGTGCAAAAAGATGAAAATGGCAGGTGTGTGCTTTTATGTGGGATCTCAACTAGGGGCTCAGAGGATAATGGACAACACAGCATTAATAATTTTATGCATGGCCGAGGTGGTATGGGCCCGTGACACGGAGCATTTGGTTTAAAAATTTCAGTCAGATGAATTTTTTTTTTTTGCTTCAATCCATGTACTATGGTAAAAGTGAAAATAGTGACGACCCTTAATCTTTATTTGTGGCATTCCCTTGAAGACTGAAGAAAGAGATGCAGCAGCATGTGGCTGCCGTCGCGGCTGAATTTCGCAGAGTCTCGGACCGCAGGATGCCGGAGACGACCCTGAGGACCATGCGCGAGAACGTGTCTGTGACGGCTCAGCTCAGGCAGCTTGCGGACAGGACCACAGAGCTGCAGGACGAGAACGATGCTCTAAAATCCAGAGAGCAAAATGTCAGGAGAGAATTGGAGATTATGGAGTCTCTGCTGAATGGGATGACTAGGAAGAGTGTTGGAAATCAGAAGGTTTGCAACAAATGTAATTTACAAAAAAAATTGTTTTGTAATGTCCTCTTAATTACCTATTAGCTTCTGTTTGTGCCGTGGTATATCCATGAGCAATGTCTAGATGAATAGGTCAGATGCATTTTCTTCTCCTTCCGGAAGGTGGTGCAGCAGCTGACAGAGAAGGGTAAGGAGATGCAGACTGAGCTGGAGAAGTTTACTAGGCATAAACAAGAGCACCAACAGCTTCTAGACGGCCACTTCGCACTACAGAAAGAGCATGATGACCTCAGGTTGAATAACCAGATTGGGTTCTTTTGAGATACATTGTCTGTTAAAGGTTTGAGGATGCCTTCATTGATTGCTGGTTACATCTGAAAAAAATGCAACATTACCATTTACAGTAAACCCCCACTTTAACGCGGATCAGCACTCGCGTTTTCAGTCCATCGCAGATTTTTTTCTGAGAACCGAACTAATAATTGTTCGCTGAAACCCCCACACAAACGTGGAAACTGCAGGTATCCTCCGCATTTATTTTGCTTTTTTGATGTCCGGGCCTCGTCCGCCACACCCCCTCGTCCTCGTGCTGGGTTGCTAAGCACCGCGCTCGAACATAAACAATCCAGCACGAGGAAGAGGG
>JBBIGA010000040.1:8255016-8266354 GCA_037576975.1 Alestes dentex
CGCCGTGTTCCTGGCTGCCCCCTGCTTCACTTGGTGAATGGGTTAAATGCAGAGGAAGAATTTCATGCTGTTCACACCACAGCGGCTTTCACTACTAGTAGTCCTTGCATATTTTACCACAGCGTATATATTTGATAAGATAGGCCTTTATTATCTTATCTTATATACACTGTGTTTGAGTGTATATGCAGGTTAAAGGCCACTTTACTTACTTATCACTAGTTAAAAAGTAAAAGGAATTGGTACTGCTAGTAGTCACACGAGTTTTAAATGTTTTAATCATCCCAAAAAATGTCCCCAGCTTTTGTAGTTCAAACGTTTGCGCAGCGGACTGGCACGGCAAAATTTTCCATCCCACACCACACCAATTCCCAGGTCCACTGGCTATTTTTATAAGTTTTCCACTGAGTCTTAGCCACTAATTCTGTCCGCCTAGAAACTGGGCGGCATGTCAGCTTGCCCTCTCCTCTTGTCTCCTCTGCTTGAACAGTTTCAGTCAGTGACAAGGCCCCGACCTTGCTTCATTACAGTGTTTACCCATTTTCAGCACAGCCTAAAGACGTCTCTGGCCCTGAGCCCGGACCGCCGGCTCACTCCCACCACAGGCCAGAGTGTCAGAGGGGCAGGAGCCATTTGAGTAAACTTGACTGCTCCATTATCACCTCTTACTACTATGGCCGCTGAACCACAATCAGTCTAAGAAACAGATTGCAGAGCAGGAAAGCAGTAATATGGAAAAAATCTTCTTTTGTTATCTGCCTTTAATGGCTGGTTCTGAGTCTTCTGGTCTCTAGAGCCCCATTTTGTGTCTGAAGTAAGCTGGAAATCTACTACCTGGAAAATCTGGGTTTAGCAAGCATTCATTGTGCCTCTGGACTTTAAACATTTCCATACTCTGTCCAACTTCACCTCACAACTCAAAAATTCATAGCGTCAACATTACACGAGGATGCCTGCAAGAAAACCGGAGGAGTAGACAACGGTGAATAAAAGTAGTAAAAAATCCCCCCTAAGAGGCCTGCAGAAAGAGGCTACCTAATTAAGAAAAAGGTCTTTGAGAAAATCTGACCGTGTTACACACGAACTTTTTGAATAACTGCTTTTTTCTACCTTAAAATCGATATGTTGCTCATTTTGTCTGTTGTTGTTGCTTTTATATAAACGTGGCTGCCGAATGAATGTAATGAAAAATTACGTGATTAAAAACAATAAAGTACTAACAAAGGTTCCGTGTTTTGTTGCAGGTTTGAAAAAGGTACTGCATTAGGTCACAGCGTTTTGAGGGCACGCTCTGCATTAGCGCTGGTCTATGAGAAATGAGGAAGTCATGAGAAATGTAGAAAATAATAGAGAAAAAAGCTACAGCTACTGGTTGTTGGTCGACAGGCCATTATCATAAGCGATAATTAGACAATTACTCTGTAACATGTTTGGCTCCACTCACAGTTAATCCTTTCATGAAAGAAAATGCGCAGCACTGTACTCTTGGACGTGCTTTAGCAGACAATGGTAGCCTGCGCTCGTCCTATTACACAACACTGCCTCTCGCTGCCAAACGACATCTGCTTTTCTGCTGAGAAAAGTGTGTGAAAGGACCTGAAGGATTGTGCGTGGCTAAACACAACTGCTAATGAAGAGCATTCGTTTTCCACCTAATTGGAACCTGGAAAGAAATCCGCATGCATTTTGCGCTTCCTTCATTCATTATCGTGTACAGTGTGTTTAGCTTTCGTTCAATTTGTCTCCTCTCTTTCTGAAGGACCTCTCTGGAGGTGGAACGTATATGGAATAACCTTGTGGTTTGCTTCCAGCAGCAATTTAGCCCAAGTATTTTTCCACCAGCGAGCATTTAATATATTTCTTCAACCACAACTTTGTGATTAAGAACACATGGGAGCAGCGAGGGGAGCCAGGTAATTCCATTACTTTACAATGTTTCAGGGAGTCGTTGGGCCTCCAAAACTTCGAACAAACGCGTTTTAACTACGAACCTATTCATACTTATATGAGGAAATGTCAGTGTGTGCATGGATCTGAAAGTCATGTGCGTCATTATGCACTGCTTAGGCATTACAGCACACAAAAGCGTCATCATAAAACAGAGCTGGACAGGCGTCAGGCTTTCAAAAAAAGATTGGGTGTGAACTATTGCTTCGACTATGAAATTGGAAAATTCTTAGAAACAGAAAAGCCCATTTTCCTCATTTGAAGCGAGAGAAGAGTGTGGAGCTTTCTTAGACTTGACATTAGAGTAGGAGCAACGGGAATGAGGCCAAACGGAGTCTTTTAGCATTCAGGCCAGCTGTCCAAAAAGATCTGGCAGAACCAATCGCTTCCTCTAAATCTGTTCTGTACGGGCCTATCTGTTCTGTAAATATGCTCTAAGAAAACACGAATGATCCGTTTTAAATAGCTTTCTCTGCTGACATGAGCCTTGGCTGGCTTATCTGATAGCATTCAAAGCATGAAGTTCTCCTGATGGTTGGTAAATGACACGTTGCTGTTCACACTGGAGGGCCGATCGTGTAAAATGGTGCCATTTAACAGGCCTTTTGCATGACAAAGCAGTTTGACTCAAGGGTCCACAGCTGTGAGCAGACAATGACATCATCAGTCACCGATGCCAAAATGTGCTGAATTAGCTGATTTAACCCACTTAGTGGTGAGTAAGGATGACCTACTTTAGGGGAAAAAAAGCGTCCTTCAAAATCCGCGTGTGAACATATCTGCGCTGAAAAAAGCAGTGCCTTTAACTGACTTGACATATATACATTGTATCCATTTGAAAATATATTACGTTAACGTAACTATTGCCAAAAATAAGTAAACTGAAAGACGAAACTGTTGATGTAATACGTTTTATTCATGTGGAAATGTTGCGCACATCTGAGTGAAGTAAGTTCACTGCGGCCCTTTTTTTCAGTGTAATGAATGACCTCTTTGGCAGCAGAGTGGAACATGTATTGAAACTAACCACACTATTTCACAGGCATTTTTCCTCCACACTTCTTTTGGAACGGGAGTGGGGATGATGTCACCAACTGGCCGGTCCGTAAGAGAACACAGCAGAGGACACCAGGTTTGGGCCGGCGTGTCTGCAGCCTGTTAGGCTTCATTCCAAACAAGTGAGAAGAGACATCCAGTGTGAGATGGACTCTCTGCACTCCACTGTGATCCTTCTCTGTAATAAGTCTATGCCAGTGGGACTTCACACGGCACTGATTTAACTCCTTAAACCCTCGAATGTGGGTCCACACTTTCTCACTTTCATCACGGTCATACATACTGTACATTTTAGTTTCCCATTAATTTACATCACATATTAGCCTCACAGTAGTGTATTAGTTTATGAATTATTCAGGAATCACTAACAGTAGTTACTATAGGACGTAAACAAATCAGACCTTACATGGATTTGATTACTTGATTACTTGAGTTTTCTTTGACCCCTTAATACCCAGACATCACTGGAGGGCTCAAGTTTTTATTCCATGATTCTTTTACAGAAGATTAGCTGGTTTACATTGTAGCCCATATAATTAATGAACAAAAAAGGCTTAGGATGTAATATGATGGGGTTTTATGTTATAAAATGACTCACACAGATATGATGAAATGAAGCTATTTAGACAGTAGTGGAACAATAAAAGTAATATACTACTCTCTTTTTATGGATTATAAATATTAGTTTGATAGCAGCCTGAAAGATTTAGTCTGGCCAAAAAAAAATACTTTAACATTACTATAAATCATTATGATTAATTAGCACTAAGACACTGAACTTTTACTGCCTGAATAGTTCTAATAATTGTTGAATATTAAAAAGCCTGTAGGCTTGCCATCACTCATCCACAAACCTGGTGCACATTTACTGGCTTAGACGTCTAGCACCATGTATAAGGTTCCAACAGGGAACATTTGAGAAACAGCTAAGGTGCAGTGTGCGAGGTTACAGATGCTCAGGAGTGCCCTCATTTCTGTCAGGATAATGTTTGCTGGGAAAATGTGACCACACTCTAAAATTAACCAATTTTGCCGAACACCAGAGAACGCATCACCTGCATCTGATCAATGTCTGCATGAAAAAATGCCACATTACTGTACAGTACACAAGGTAACGTTTTACAATAGCACAGATTTTATGAGATTTCTTACTTTTCGACCAGATTGGCCAGACGCCCCAGGTGGTCCCAATATCCCGGAATCCCCCTGCAGGAATGAGGATTAAATATTACTTCAACTTCTCCTGGTACTTTGAGGTGTTTTGCACATCTTTCACAATTAAAAATCACATGCATATTCTATTGGAGTATTCACTACGCTGCAAGTTGCAGCACTACTGTGCATAATGCTTAAACCAACACAGGCTCTGATTTAAGTACTATAAATATGCTGTGTAAAGGGAAGTAGTACAGCTAAATCAAAGAAAATAGCATATACAACCGCCCAAATCAGCAGCTCCACAGGAATCAAAGAGCTGCTAAATCAAAGGAGAGAGAGAGAGAGAGAGACAGAGAGAGAGAGAGAGAGAGAGACACAGAGACACAGAGAGAGAAAGAGAGAGAGAGAAAGAGAAGGGGAATTGCATACTTTTGCTCCATTTGGCGCTCTGCCAGGCGAAAGTCCAGGGTCTCCCTTCCTTCCCTGTGACACAGAGAGGAAACAACTAATTTTCACACAGAACATCATGCTGAGGCTCTCAACTCCAGCTGCAGAATCAAAGTGCATGTGCTTATGTGACATATGGAGAACCATTTCATATGTGTATATAGACTGAATTCATGAATACACACATGCTGTGTGCTATTTAAAGACTTTACATGAAATGTAGGACTCCCTGCCGAACAGGACTGTACAATATATTGTTTTTTTTTCATCCATTATTGTGATAGTGATCAATTCTGCAGTACTGATGTGGCAGTACTGCAATAATCTCAATGATATTTACTGTATACTGTGAGCATCCTGACCAAAAGCTCCAGATGAGTGCTCTGTGGGTGTTGGGTGAAGGTCTCCATGTTATTATTACATTATTTTAGTTAAAATAATGCAGGCCAGTCTTTTACCCTTGATTGAAAAGTGCATTTTTAATACACGGCAAGGTACATCCCAGTCATTTTATGTAGCAATGTAACAGCAATACTACTATTTTGTCCATACTGTGCAGCCTTATCTCTGATCAAGTCTCATTTACAGTTTCCTCCAGGTTCAATAAAGTTTTCTGATTCTGATTCTGATTTACACTGGTGGGTTGCATTTCGAGACTTCATAACACAATTGGCAACCTACTCGAGTCACAGAACACTGTAACGCTACTTCATTAGCAATGAGACTTTCCAGGGCAGTTTACATGAATGAGGCTAATAAATGCTCTCGGACCCCAGTGGCGTTATTTACACAAGAGAGTGGCCCATGTACGCCTGCGGGAATGAGTTTACAGTAAGCTGCTCCAAAGACACTGGGGATCACCAGGCACATTCTTCTGCCTTTTCAGGCAATGAGAGACAGTCCAGATTTCTGCTTGTGCCTCAAAGACTACTGCTATCCTAACAGAAAACATGCCTCATATTTAATCAAGAGATGCCGAGCCCTCACAGTCTCCACGTCTAATTCGCTCAAACTCGACAGAAAACCAGGGCTCCCTTGTCACGCTCAGGTGATGGTTCCACTAACACTAGCTATGCTTAACGCGACGCTACTTCAGGGATTATTTCGGTTGAATACGACTGTTTTGGAAAGTCAGCATTAGCTCTTCAAACAAAGCACTTCATAAGAATATGTTTATGCCATGATTATGTTAACATTATGAAGTGTTACTCTAATTTCTTTTTAAATACAAAAACAAATAAAAAACTAAGAATAGGAAGGAAAAATAAAACTTACTTTCATTCGGTTCCTAGAGACTATGTGGATTATGTGATACACGCAACAGTTTTAGATGCACTGATGATACCGATCAACTACTCAGAAAAGTGTAACATGATGGTCTCATCTGTGTCCAAAGATCATCATCCTTCTCAGCACTCGAAGATCATCATTCTTCTCAGCACTCCATACCACCAGCAATAATAATTGGTACCCTAATACACTGAGATCACACTAATAAAAAGGTGAAATGATCTTTGAGACTGTGCCATGAAGGAGGTTAGCTAATGTCTACTAGCATCAAACAGTTTAGACTTCTTTTGTTTACAACCACAAAGCGGAAAGACCCGTAACCAGTCATCTAAGAAGAAATGTAGAATGACTGGTTGATTTCGGCGTAATATGACTGTTTTGCTAAGTTTTAAGGGTTTCATGCTTGATAATGAAAATGCTTTGAAAATGGCCCTTTTTTCCCCTACAACTGGCATCGTCTTTTTAAAGCGACAGAAGTGTCTAGTTAAGTAGGTGCCGCTCTTGCTGTGTATGACTCGTAATGGAGCACAGATTAAAGGCTGCACACATTTATAACGTTTACTTATTGGCTGTAATAAAAGTCATCCACTAACGAGGTCCAGCTCACCACTAATAAGCTCTTTAGTGACTAAAGGTTTCCCAACATTACTACTAAAGTCATCAATAAGTTTGTTAATGAAATGCATGCTCCGTAGTGCGTGTCACACCAGTAAAAAGGTACCCAGTGGCTTGGATCAAACCAGAGCTGAGCGATGGGGCACCCATCGCTGGAAGTCCAGCAATCACGCAAGGAACCAACTGAGCGATGAGGCAGAGCGGAAGGAGAGCTTTGCTCCCACTAGAAGTGGATCAGCTGTGCTTCAACAAAGGACTTAGGATCTGCCTCAAAAAGTACATCATGTTACTTTGGGTTCTGGGTCAAAATGATGCAGCTGCTGACTTTGCAAAGAAATGCAGTCTTTGCTTTCCCACACTAATTCTTTGTTATGTGACCCATCACTTAGAAGGACAGGAAACCGGAGGTTAACTTGTGTGACCAGCAGTGATATTAAACCGTGCTCGTTTACTGTAAAGCCTTTTTGAGAGGTATTGTTTTTACCTGCGGTATTATAATTTACGTGGTTACTGGTGAGACCCACTCTTCCAGTCAGCATGAATCCGCAAAAACTCGATGAACGAATGACCTTTTGTGACTGGCTGAACCTGGAGCTCCCTCAGTAATGATAGTCCTGCCTGAACTGACCTCACAGCAATGGAAAAACTTTGCAAATAGATCCGACCATGCTGTGTGTTGACATTACTACTGAGAGCCAGGTAATCCTGGTGTAAACAGGACATTTATGACATTTCAATCCACTCCAACTATGGTAACTACAAATGAATTGACACGACCTCTCCTGGTCAAATGAGTCCCGCACCAAAAGTAAATGCATTTGCTAAGAACTTCATTTAAGAGAAATTCTACGAAAGACATGCAGCCGCCATGCAGCAGTACAGACCTTGAGTCCGGGAGGTCCTGAGCGACCTGGGTTTCCATGTGGACCTGGAGGACCCTGCAACACAAGCACATGGTCATGTTTTATTTGTGCGCCGTCTCTTATATATTTACAATGCAGTCTCTGCAGGGCACTTAGGCCTGGGTCATAGGCGTTGACCTGCATTATTGTTTTTCCCCTTGAGAAGAGCTGCGGGAGAAAAGAAAGGGAGGAGAGGGATGTAAAGAGTGTAAACAGTGTCTGGCAGTGGTTAATGGCGGGGCAGTTTGTTTAACTGGGACGTGTATGAATCTGTCAAGCGCTGTGCACGCAGTGGCTACGACGTGTTGACTGTAAATTCCGCTGCTTTTTATGTCTTGTAATGCGCCCATAATTTGGGCATTACAAAGTGAAAGGTTAAAGATCGTGCTTTATAGCTCTTTGAGAGCTCCATTTTATTGATTCTGCTGAACTATTTTACTGTTAAGAAGAGAAGCCCTTTGGGCGACAAGGTAAATACTTAAAACCAGACCACAGTGTTGTATCTTTTGAAGTCAGGGATTTGGCTCATTTAAGCGTGCAACAGAACACACAGGCAGGTCAGAAACATTACAACGGGTAGGTCTCTTACATGTAATCTGTTTTTTGTGCAGCCTTAATCTGCAATCTTGTGGTTGGGGATGTTAATGATTCCAGCAGCGCAGCAAAGCTCAAAGCACAGCTCGCAGCTTTTTTCGTATTATTGTTATCGCTGCAATGTTAGCATGGTTCTTTAGAATGCAAAGAACCACAAGAAAACCATCAGGAGGAAGAAATCAAGGGAAAAAAAAGAGCTTTCATGTTTAAATAGCTTCTTTCAGAATACGTTTAAATAGCAGGCTGTTCGGAAGTGCTACACTTGAATGCTGAACCCTGGTAACAATCTAAAATGATGAGGAGGTGATACAGCATAATAAACACAGTATCATTATATTTTACATACTTTATCATACTTTTAATGTGATCCTGTACGTAATATTCAAGGTATTTCAGATGTTACATGCATCACAAAATGTTTTTTTTTTTTAATTCAATATTGAATTTCAGATAGGAAACTTGAGTACCGGCTGATACTGAGGTCATTAAAAAAAACTCACATGCTTTATACTGAACTATTTTTGGCTGAGCACTTAAGATGAGCATTTAAAGGTAAGCTCCCATGCTCAAATTACTCAAACGCCTCACAGAAGGAAACTTACAGCTAACACGACATCACGCTGTCATGCGCGTGCTATTTCAGGCTAGATCTGCAACAGAATTGGATCGGGCTCATCGGGCTCATTCCCCTCCGACATCTGATCTAACTGATCCACAAGAGATTCATATATACTGTTCACTACCCAAGGACAAGTCTATTACAAGTTTGATTCACTAGAAAACACCACGTCCTGCTCGATATACAGGACACAGAAAAACAACAGAAGCCGATAGGAAAGTCTATAGGAGAATGTCGTCATTGTCTGTACCAACAAAAACTGCAAATGATAGACCCGAAATGAACCTAAAAAAAAAGGATTTTCCTTGCAGTGGACAACCACATTATGTTGTCGAGGGCATTAAATGTTGTACATACTGTACGTTTATTTTAGGCAAACTATAAACTGTCCGATTTTGGGGGTTTTCAGTTTCAGTTTCGGTGCATAACTAACAGCCTACATCACTTTGAAAACACATCTTCATCTGATTTAACGACACACATGGTCACTGTTGTAGAAAAACTAACGATTTGTTTATCATGACGAAATGTATTGTGGTAACGATAGCTTAACATGATACAGGCCAGTCCTTCCAGAAATCTTCTACTGAGGAATTTAGGTCAAACCTAATTCACAGTTGTCGTATATTTTTGTTAATTGCTCTAGACTGCTCCAAGAAGTGATGTATCCCAAAAACGCACAGCTCCAGGAACTGGACATTTACCTCACAAGCCAGAAGTGGCGCTTTAAACGCCACCTTCAGAAGTTCCCTTGTCTGTCCGCATTATGTCAGAGCTCACGTTGTTCTCGGCTCGCGCTCCAGGGGAGGTCAGGCCTGACCTGAGCTTTGTGCCTCTGTGTGCACAAAAACCTTTTCTGTGGACCATATGGAAAATGACTCTCTGTTTGAGTTATGGCATATGGATGTGATTTTCTTCATCCTGTCACTTCACCCACACACACGAGGCCCGCGTAGAAGGAGGGAAGGAGGGGGGGAGGGAGGGAGGGAGGTGAGGCGAAAGAAAGACAGAAAGACGTAGAGAGAGAAGGAGGGGGAGAGTGAGAGGCAAAAAAAAAAAAAAAGACCAGCTGATGGTCAGCTGACCTCCAGACTCGGTCCAGATGTGACAGGTAAAAAGGAGTGAGAAAAGATAATGAGAGCAAATGAGTGGGCCTATAACAACCACTTGCACTTAAACTCAACAAGGCAGCTTGGAAGTGAAGCCAAGACACTAACACCATGATAGCTATGCACCAGAAGGGTTTCCCTGCCAACAGTGCCCAGCAGAAATCTGAGATTAGCAATACTACGAGGGGATCCATAGACAAAGAGCAGATATTACGGGCCAGGGCTACACAGTATATCGTTTGTTGATAACTACTGCAGTGTTAACTGTTATTGCAGATGGCTACAATACGCACATGAACACTTTAACCAATTACAATGTTTGTTTCACTGTGTGCTATGACCACCTTGACCAGTTACAGGTACAGACAAGAGGCTTAGTGTGTGCTTTTATTTTTTAAGGTCAATGTAATCGAACAAAAAAATTCAATTATTGTGGTCAAAATAATAATAGACAATCTTTAATCAGTACTTGAATCAGTACTTAAAGAACACTGACCAGCTGCATATTCCATTACAAAGGGAGAACGACTAGTCCTTTTGTAATGGACTTTGTACAGTGCGTGTGTGTGAAATGTTTTAATAAAAGTATTTGTGCCTAGAAATGTTTTCGCTGCAGGAACAAACAGACCAATCAGTATCAGATCTGCACCATCTGTAGCTTTAAAAAGCTGCTAAAACCGCACTACGCTCCTCCACCGTCTTTTAGATACTAGCACCTCCACTGCACTTTTCATCTTCTTTGACTGCTTTTCTATGTATTCTTTTATTTCTTCTGTTCCTGTTTTATTCTATTTGATTGTTATTCTATTTCTGTGAAGCACACTGAGCGACCTTTGTTTATAATAATGCGCTATGCGAATAAACTTGACTTTAAATTGAATGTTAACTGGAAATCATTACACATTTTACTTCTATACAGCAGGGAGTTTTCCTTCAGTGCTAGGAGGAGGTGGTATTACTGGTTGAAATGATTTAACTGGAGCACAGTGGCAAAACCAAAAATCAAAAGTCATCGGAGGTCTGTGTATTGTTATGGAAGAAAAACAAACATTTTGTTTTTAAGTGATTCGAGTAAGCATGCTTAAGATGACTAACAAGGTCCATTTTCATTTCAGGTTGACTTCAAATAAATTGCAAGGCATATCGCAATCATCAAATGCACCAATCTAATCACAACACTGTGACTTTGTTCATGTTCTGGATCACTAGCGCAGGCTATGACTAATTCCCCCTGTCATAGCGGCAGCGTGTTATGATCTATCCATGGCCAGCCATGAGTGGGGCTTTTTTTTCCACAGACCTGCCTGCTGACTCTGCACATACGGGCCATATGGAGGCACTTACCAGAAGCTCATCTACAGATTTCCGCCTCCTTATTCAACAATTCGGTGCGTTGCTCTGCATACTGCAATTTGCTTGGATGCTGCACATGTGGCAGTGGTTAACTACCAGACAGAGCCAAGGGGGGAATATCTAGGGTAAAGTTATTGAGTTACACATAGTACGGAGCGTCACAGTACTAGAGAAAATATCTTCTTTCTCTTTCGGCTTTACCCTTCAGGGGTCGCCACAGCGAATCATCTGTCTCCATTTAGTCCTAT
>JBBIGA010000040.1:8267183-8290608 GCA_037576975.1 Alestes dentex
GGCTCTACCCTTCAGGGGTCGCCACAGCGAATCATCTGTCTCCATTTAGTCCTATCTGCTGCATCCTCAACTCTCCCTACTAGAGAAAATATAATGGGTGAATATGAGAAGTTGACTGGTGGCGGACCCTCAAAAAGGAGGTTTCTCAAAAAGTGAGGACTGTTAAATACACAGTGATGCACTGAATTTACTTGACTGAAACGTGCACATTGTTTTCATTTTTTTCAAGTTTACTTACTGCTGGCAATAACTGCACTGATGTTTATCAGTTTCCAGGTTTCCATATGCCAAATGACACGTTAAGATTTGATTTTGCTGATTCTAAACATTGGGTTTAGTTTACCATTTTGGGAAAAAATATAAAATAAACTTCTGCATTATTTTATTTTCAAGATATTAAATTTAGTACAGAAACAGAGGTGTGTTCTCTGTAGAGGATGACATAAGACAATATTTTGTTACTGCAAAAACTTTAAAACGATCTTCCATTTTGAGCCATTTTTATAAGTCCACCACAATGTCAATGGCAGCTGGTGTTTTCAAATGGTATGAAAAAAGTGAAACATGCTAGACTTTAGGCTGAGGTTAACTGAGAAATCTGAGAAATAGCCCCTAGGCCTGCGCTGCTGTGGGCTGATGTCTGGGGACACGCGGGCGGCAGGCGTCTCGTTCCAGCTTGTGTACTTCAGCTTGGTTGACCTGTGTGGTCAAGTCCCCTGACTTAATTTATAAGAGTGCCGCACTGCTGTCTGTATTGCAAATCCCTGCTAGTAGCTGCTAAAGTACTTTTGGAAGTCTGCTGGTCTGGCCTCTTTGATTTGAGTTTAAATGGCAAGTTTGCACTGGACCTATGAGGCTAGTGCTGATAACAAGAAAAGGCAACCTTACACCGATAAGTGAAAACTGGATGCCTTGATCACAAACACACCTCAAACCATGTCCAGTTGTTAATAAATCTCAAAACAACTTGCTTATGTGGTCTCTGCAAGCAGCATCTTCATGCACGAAGAGTGTAAGAAACCTCACAACCATGTTTTTGGATACTAAGCATGTCTTGTCTTGTTTGATCATTTGGGAATTGGGGTAAAGCGTGTAAATGTGACGTTTCCCCAAAGCATTCATGTGAAAGACGACTTTTCCACTCCTTTCTGCAAACCAAACATATTTCCACAGATGGTGTCTGTTTTTGAGGTAGAAGCTGTCTTCTGAAATTCATTCACACTGGTGAAGGCCATTCATTCACTCGAGAAGTTTTTAGTATCACGAGGACAGAGAGGCCAGATTTACACTGAAGACCACTGACTTTTACAAGGGTGATGTGTGGAGCACTGTCCTTTACAAGCTACTGAGAACAGACAAGCCACATGACCCAGAAACGCAAATCATGACTTCGGCCACAGTGGGAAGCAGTTAGGTTTATAGTTTTCTTTGACTGGTATATACTCATTCAGCCTGGGAAGATGTAATAGGAAAAGATTCTATAAATATTAACAATATATCTAACATATGGAGCCTTGGCAAAGGGAATCACGTAAAATGACGGCAGAAGAAAACTTTTTTTCCGCCACGGTGATTTACAGGCAATAGTCTCGGACTGGCCGTGCCAAAATGACAAAGCACAAAGCCTTAGCCCATCACAAAGCCCTGTCCTGGTTATTCAAAGTGCTTGGATTTGAGGCTTTAAGAGTGGTCAGAGGAAGACAGACTGCCAGACCACATTCATGCAGTCCCTTTGCGTTTCTCTTAAAACTCCGTTCTGCTCGTAAACACTCGGTCCAAGAGGAAAAGAAAAAAAAAACAACGAATCTGACCGTGAAAATGAAATGTAGTAAATGGCAAATGATATGCTGACACAGTGTAGGAAAATATCACTGTTCAAAAGGAAGCAGCATCTGCCAAATTCGTGAAAAATCACAGAGGCAAATATTCGCATTTAAGCGTTTTTACAAGTCAGTTATGTTTTTTAAGATGTCTCATGTGCACACGTCCACGTGACCAAAGCGTGGAGGGTTCAGGTCCCATGAGCCGCACTGACCTAGACTTCCGACCCTGAACTGTCCCATAAGGACAATTCCAGAGGCCCTCGTTCAAACACGTCCAGAAAGATCAGGAAGCAGTGAAATAACGGGAAAGTGAAAACAGCAGTTTCCATATTTCGTTCCCATTAGGGACATTCTAAATGTTTGTAAACAACTCGGTGGACTGTCTGACTGTGGAAGTGAAGTTCTAAGAGTCTAAACACTTTATAGCCCATGTTGGCAGATGCTACAGACAACTGGTCACTTTCCCTTTTGCAGTGACCTAGAGCTAGACGCCTCTTAGGGCCCTCTAGTTAACACAAGCCAAACACCAACACTGGCCTCAAATGACCAGCAATGTCTGCCAAGCAGGAAGACTCCATCCTGCCATGGTACCAAGGGCAAGGGTCAATTGTCAAGACAGGCGGCAGATCCCAGGGGCACAGTTTTCTTCCCACATCTGTCAAACATGACATTATCTGTACTGTGTCATTAGCCGAACACAAACACACTCGCAAATTTAACTGCTTTCAGTGTATGTGCAATCTTTTCTCATCCACTTTCAATGTGGCTCACAGTTTAGCTCTAAAACAACATCCCTAATTCATTAGTGACTCTTGTGATGAGGAGCCTACAAAACAATTACACTCAGGATGAGTTTCAAAACTGGC
This sequence comes from Alestes dentex, assembly GCA_037576975.1. NCBI lineage: Eukaryota > Metazoa > Chordata > Actinopteri > Characiformes > Alestidae > Alestes > Alestes dentex. Next base: position 8,269,873 of record JBBIGA010000040.1, read on the forward strand.
TGTAACTTTGGCATGAACTCTTCAAGAGAAAAGACATTTGAGCGTTCTGTGGTTTTAATCAAAGCACCCTAAATCAGCCATTTGCCGGTATGTGTATATGATCCAAGATTTGTATTGAACTTGCACGCTAAGCTTATTGTATACAAAAAAGATGAATTAATGCCAGCAATGAGACATCGTTCCTGCTGCTTTTCATCAAATCCTGCTTTTCATGCTTTCAGGTTGTTACTTATGGTATTAGTATTGACATCAAAACATTTCAAACAATGCAGAGTAGGGCTGGGTAATATGATAATTAAGATTATCATGATAAATTACTTAATGTTTTGGTCACAAACTTTACATCAAAAGAAACATGGAGCACACTTTTCTAAGCATAATGGGGATACTGTCGGTGCTTCTAGAACTCTGGCCCAAAATTAGTGTAATTAGTTCTGGTTAATGGATTTAGTATGGTGGAGTGAAATGCTGAAAAAATTAGTAATAGTTTTGATAGCTTTTTTAACACGCGGCACTACTTGTTCTTTTTGTTGGTTTCAACCCCAAAAAAAGGGAAATATGATGTATAGTGAAAGGTTCTCATTAAAGTACTGTGATATTCTATTTTTGCAGTTTTGCCCACTTCTAATACCTAGCACTAACCATGTTTCAGTCTTCTGATACTTGAGGCTAGACTTGTTACAGAATCAGATTAATCAGAATCAGATGTCAGAATAGTATCAGAAACCACATAAGCAAGCTGATCGACTACATCTGGGAATTGGGGTAAACCGTATAAATGTGACTTTTCACCAAACTATTTCTTTAAAAGACAACCTTTCCCTCTCCTTCTCTTTTCTGCCGGCCAAACATCTTTCCACATGTGGTGTGAAGGCCAATGAATGGTCTGTTTCTGAGGAAACACCGATCTTCTAAAATTCATTCTGACAGGTGGAGGTCCTTCAATCTAAAGTTTATAGCATCATGAGAAAAATGAGGCCAGATATACACTGATGACAACTACAAAAAACAAACATTGTGATGCATCATACATCTTATGATGTATATGCATTTCTCATGAAAGTATTGTGATTTTGTAAAATCCTGCCCAGTTTGCCCCAGAGTCATGGGACTTCTATTTTGACAACACTGACTTGTATTTTGACATCCTTCCTTTTTCCTCTCTTTGGTTTGTCCCAAGACATGGTCCTTGTTTGTTTGTTTGTTTAGGCTGCCTCTACCACGAGGCAGACGTCAGTCCACGTTACACCTACCCTACTATGTTCCTCTTTCTTTCCCTTGGTTATTGTTGTATTTAACTGTTTATGCCTTTCTTGTTCTGATTCTCAGTTATTGCCTGGCTTGTGCTCCTGTGTGTATTTTAGGTCCGTCTGCTTCTCTCTGGTCCAAGTGTTCTAGTTCACACTGGTCTTGCTGCTCAGGACCAAGCTTGCCTGCCTTTGCTGCTTGTGGCTGCCTCCCTCTCGGCTGTCCTGGACTGTCGGTGTATGTGGTGTGTGGGCCTCTCTTATCTCTCTAGGGTTGTCCTTGTGGTGAGTTCTGGCAAAGGGTGTTTTCGGGCGCTGCGCTTGGCTGTGGGTCTGGCTTGGTGGGTAATGGGCGCCCTTGTGGGATGAGTTGATTATGGGGTGCAGGAGGGTGTGGCTGGCCCCAAAAGCGAGTTCTGGGCTGGGAGCCACATGAGAGAGGGCCCAGCAACCACAGGATGGGCGCCTCCTGGGAGACTGGTGGCCCTGCCCAGCGGAGCGCTCATGGTCCCCTGGGTGGCTGGTTTTTGTCCCATATGTCAGTGGGGTGTTCACCTGGCCCCTGGTCCTGGGGAAGCCTTGTTGGTGTAGACAGTGTATGCATCTTCATAAAGTTTGTATTTCCTGTATGTGTTCTGAAAGAAATGTAGCCTGCCTGTTTGATTCCTGATGTACATTTGAACCTTATCTATGTGTATGTAAAGACTGTTGTCTGTCCTGTTTATCCTCTGAGCATGAGCCAGTACTCCATATCCCATCTACTCTGTTTCCCATTTTCTGCAATAAACCTGGTTTCGCAGCTCCTGCGTATATATCGCATTCACCACATCCCCACTGCCCACGTGAGATAGTTTTCCCATATTGCCCGCCCGTAATGCCAGGCCCTAATTATGCTGCAGTCTTCTGATATTTGAGGCTAGACTTAAAAGTAGACAGAATCAGAAAGCCAATTTCTGCTCCTATACTGGGAATCAGATCGCTATTGAACAGTATCAGCTATGTCTTTTGCCAGGGAACATTTTCAGAGCTTCTGAGGTTCTTAAATTCAACCAGTAAGCTTTGCACCAAAGTCAGAAAATGCAGTGAGCAACCTTCCTACGTTTACCACCTACTGGCTTATGGTCATGGATCCTCAAAGCCCCTTGAAGCCCGGGGTTCTCTAAGCAGCTAAAGAGCAGGCGAACACCAGCAAGGCTGTAAATGCCTTTAATAAGACTGCCACAAAGACCTCTTTCTTCATGTCTACAGATTGGGTTCCCACAGTGTAGCCCTCAGAGGCCCTGCTAAAGGGCAGCCTCATGGGCTACAGCAGGTATCTCACACACAACCTTTACACACAGGAAACCGCTGAGAAATTAATATGCTTTTCTGCTCTACCCTATTTAGCGGTTATGCACATTTCTTTATAGCGTGTTCATTATTGGTGCCTTGAACCCAACAACTAATCTTGCCAGTGGCTCTAAATAATAACTCCAAAATAAACTATTTGTCCCTACATTTATTCCCATTTAAAAACATAGCATTTTGTTACAGCTTTATCAGAATGTATTTATTACTTGAAATCATTTGTTAACAGTATGTAATGATGTGAACACAGGGTTCACATGAACCTGGACCTGAAATCTATAAGACTTCCACAAGAGTGGACGTAGTTTCCAGTGTTCATCACAGATTCTCACTAGTGCTTTCATTTCCTACCCAATGAATCTCTCTCTCTCTCTCTCGTAAGTATTGAATTTGATCAACAGGGCTATAATTGTGGATTCTCTCAAAGCACTCTGCACTACTATGGATGGTTTGACTAGAAACATTTTTTCACTGGTAACTTTGACAGCCCTAATGTGCATGTGACTTTTTCCCCCAAGCGATTTCATTCAATTTCTAGTAGTCCATGTGTCTTATGTGCATCTAATGGTCAGATGTCCATATAATGCAAAGGACAGTGGAAAAGTGAGTTATGAGGTTTTGTGAAGTTAAAATAGAGATGGTATGCTGATACCAGGATGAGAAGACTCTATCCCTTCTCTTATCCCACAGCCTCTGTTGATTCTCTAATACAAATGTTTCCTGCAGCAATGTAGAAACAATTAGAGCTGCCAGTGTTCTGCTTTCTAGTGGCTTGCATTCAATATCAACTGGCATTCCATGACCCTATTAGTCAAAGGAAAGTGGCCTTGAGAAAACAGAAACAGTTTCGGCAAACGTGAGCTCTGAAAAGCCCAAATGACTTCATAACATATGTTTCTTTTCTGACGTATCGCAAGTCTCTTACTGAAGAAATGAGCTTTTGGGAGGAGGAACTGTAATTCATAGAATATCAGTTTCACTAATTAATTGTTTATAGTCTTCCGTAACATGTCAGCTCCAAAACAAATTAAACAGAAAATAAAAGTCCAGCTGGTTTTCTAATGCTCATACTTTTTGAAACTATGACTATGTTCAACAGTGTTCTCACTTAAGCGTGAGTCTTCCAAGGAAACAATTATTACACAAACCGAGAAACGGCACTGACCTTTGGGACTCGCTAAGTGAGCTGAGTGAGTGTTGATTTTGCCTTGCTCAGTGTGAGGAACCACTGAGAGAGACTTGAAATGCCAACTTCATCACCTTTTAAATCTGCCCTGGCAGCTAAACTCTAATCATCATAGCGCACGAACAAATACTAGGTTGACACAACCGTTTACTTAATCAGAGTAATTACTTGGAGCACACTGATGGAACATTGAAAATATGTCCCTTTGGGGCAGGTCTAGGGAACATGTACCGGTGGGAGTTCTTTAAGACTTACCCGGGGCCCTCTTTTTCCTGGTAATCCAGGCTTGCCGGGAGGCCCTGGAGGTCCCTGAAAGAGAGAAAGAGAAGCCACATTGTGATGAGGAGTAAACCCATTTAGTGCTGTATGTCTACCTGCTGACATTCAATGAAGCCTCCAACATCACGGTAATCCCTGTGCGGGGATAAAGGCAGTGAACCATAGCTACTGAGGATCTGCTTCAAGTCAGTGCTATCTGCTACACTCTTAAAGGTGCAAAAACGGTGCATGGTTATTCAGTGGATGGTTTTTACAGAATGTGAAAGTTCTACACTAGTTCAATTGCCTAAGAACTGTATGTCTAAGACAACAATCATATGGGAATTTTCATTTTTAATAGTAAATAAATGTTTCAAAAAGTGTTCCTTGGAGCAGTGCTACAGAAAAAAAACATGAATATGAAGGACCTTTTTGAAGTTAAAGGACCTCTACATTATGTATAGATTTTGTATGACTACTGAAGAACTTTTAGTTTTAAAGTGAATTTTATGGCAGCAGCATCACACATCAACCAATGAATCTGTCCATATATCAGCAGTTAGAACAAAAACGAATCCCGGGGACCAGCACAATTGAAACAGGCCTTTTTCAGTTGTATAATGCACATTGCTGTTCAAAAGCTGGCACACGAGAGCCACTGCTATAGAGCCAACATGAAACTTCCTCTGTAGCCAATAAATAGAGCTCAAAACACTAAAGTTTTACTGAAGTCTGACTCATTTTACTGGCACAAAAATGTCGGCACAGACTCCAGGCGTAGGCACCCTCGTTAATTATGGGCATCATCTAGCTTTAAACCAATTACACACATGGATTAGCCGAGCACTGAGGGGTCACGTTTAACAAGAGGTCAGCTTTCAAACACCACGCGGCTCTTTTGGTCTAAAGGCTGGTGTTTTGTTTTCATTTCCTCCATCAGAAAAGATACAGGATAAGCAGAGAGAAGGATTGGGCTCCAGGCTAATGGCACCCGAACGCTGCCTGCTTTAGTCAAGCTTCAGTCAAATCAACACAAAACAATCCCGATACCATTAAGCTGTTCAGTGCAGAGTGGCGTCCGACGTTCAATTTCATTTACACTCTCTGAGTCGTTAGGCATTTGTTCTTTCAGGCAACATCTTCCGCAACAATGCTTGGCAATGTTTCTCAACACCAGAAGCACTAGCAAGACTCTGGAACAGCCCCCGAGAGAATGAAGAAAGTTTGCTAGTTACAGATTTTCTGGTTTCCGTTCAGTTTCAAAACAATTCCCGCGGACACACTTCAAAGTGGCAGCCTATTAATGATTTTCAGACACGTTTTTTCCTAACAACAGCGGTATTGGAAACACGGGCTTTGCTTGTTTACTTGGACTTTACCTCAGAACAAATGCTATATAATGCGTAAGCCTGTATACACAGACAGCTAAGAGCTAAGCTAAGAAATGTTTGGATATTCTGCAGGTTTGCTTGACAAGCTCCATGTCGTAGGATTTGCAGAGAGGGAGAGAGAGAAAAGAGAACAACCCCTTGGAGCCCCCAGCCTCTTCCACGTGGCACATTTCCTCTCTGGAGTAAAAGAAGAGCATTAAACGATATCTCTCTCCATGAAAGAATGCAGAGATTAGGACAAAAGGAAACAAAGCCCAGAGTATCCACTTCTTCTGTGAATCCTTTTTTCCTGCAGTGGCACGTGCTCAGTGTTATGTGAGTGTGTGCCAGTCAAACTGACGAGGACATCTGCTGCTCGCTCTGCCCAGCATGCTCACGCGTATTCTATCTGCCAAGCTAGTGCTAGACAGAACTGATTCAATGCAATTCAGTGTTTTCCCAATATAAGACAGTATGACTGGTACAGATTCTACTTAAAGTTTGCATTTACAGACGTAACGAATGCATGCCTCCTGAGTACTGAGACATCAGTGCTAAAATCATAGCTTACTACAAACCTGACATAGCTTGACCTCACTTGTTTACATGTATTGTTTCAAGCCTCAACCACACATAGCATGTTACCAACAAGGCATAACTTGTGATGTATGGGTCAACCCATAACCCACGGGTTGGGCAAGCTCAGGTCCGATTTGGGTGAGGCGGGTCTAAAAGAGACGTCTAAAAGTGGGTTGTTGCCTTTCATAACAAATTGGGTGGGAATGGGTCATAAAAACCCCTGATCCATGCATCACTAATAGCTTGGCACATAGCTTGTTCACATTGCTGTTTCCTAAATCTGACATAGGTTGTGGCACAAAACCATAATGCATGGTGCTATGCGAGTTTCAACTTCTCTTTTTTTAAAATAATGTTTTGGATGTATGGTCCTAGGAAAACCTAGCGGAGCCTTCCATTACATGGAGATCACTGTAAAATTTTAAACAGGCAAGTTCTTCAAAAAAATATTCTTTGAACAGCCAAGGTCTTCAGGAAATCAGCAGTGGTATTTCTATTGCATTGAGACATTAAAATGTCTCAACACAGATACCATTTTCAACATTGTGGTAAGTTTTCCGATGTGGAGGAACATGCTGTTACAGCATTATACAACAAATTCCATTATATGTCTTCTTAGTGGGTTCACAGCTTGCCACAGAATCTAGGGTCAATGTTAGGAGTAAATAAAGAGTAACGAGAGTAAGAATATGTAATTGGTTAGTCTTTGCAACATCAGGTGGCCATCATGGCCCAGGGAACTCCCTGACCCTCTGCCCAATGACCTAAGTCTTTAACAATGGGAAAATGAGTGTAAGAATTCTATAGCCAGAAACACACCAAGCCAGCACTGCAGTTTTCTCAAAGGATTACATAAGTGGGCAGAGAACCAAGACCACCAAATGTTCAGACGCACCAGTGATGAGACTTCTGGAGTTTCTGTCCATTTTAATACACTTTTTATCCAGACAGTTATTTTTGCTCTGCTAAAAACCATGATTGATGCGTGGTATTAAAGCCAGAAGGAGTAAACAGAACTGACTTACCAAATACAACGTTATGTTCTACTCAGCGATTAATATAGTATGAAAAAGAAAATATCAGTATTAGAGCACACCAAGGGGTATGAGAACACATGTCCACGGCCAATAACTCACATTTAACAGGTTCTTAAAAATAAGTGCTAAGTCTGCCATCTGGCTACCATAAGACACAGTTAGGGTAGGAAAAGATGATGTTCATACCACTGTCAATGATCTGTGGCATGTTGAACGTAGCTTGTTATACTTTCGAAAGCTGTTTCAACATGTGGCACTGTAAGAGAAATTTAATATTTCAACAGTGGACCCTACATTTTCAAGAGTAAATGCTACAACAGGTGTTTCAAATCCAGCTGATCATTATAAAAGCATAATGGGAGAAGCCCTACAGCTCAAAGTAAACTCTTAGGGTTTAAGTCTCTTTCTTTACATTTGCACATATTAAATAATTTGCAGTATCTTTCCCATGAAAGATACATACATATACATACACACACACACACACACACACACACACACACACACACACACACACACACACATATATATATATAGATAGATAGATCTAAATATATATTGAAATAATTACTTTCGCCTTCTTGCTAATCAAAAGTTTGAAATTGATTCTTTTTCCTACACCTCTGACCCTGCCTCAAAACTGCTCCATTCTTCAAAAACTCTCACAGCCTCTCTGAAGAATCTCTCGCCCGGGCGCCAATCCTTCAGCGTTCAGACATTCAAAGACTGACAAAGACTTTCTACGTGCCAGACTATTTCTAACCAGAGCGCTAGAAAGGAAACTTCATATAACCGTGCACTGCTCTCGGGGAAAACCCTTTCCATTCATTCAGATGAACAGGAGGTGACCGCAGGTGGAAGAATATGCCTATATTTTAAAAGCACATTTTAGCATTGTTAAATGTTGCTTTCTGTTTAACATGGATGAGAAAAAGAAGCTGAGATTGGCAACAGAGCAAAATAGGACTGACTGCTGATATATTCCAAATAAAATATGACATTTTGGAAAAATTCTACTTACTTCAACTGATATGGGTATTACGTGTTTCAAGCCCAGTGCAAATAAAACATTTCAAACAGAAGGTATCAGATTCTGCCATCAGGCAGTACACAAACGTTTCAAAGGCAAGGAAGAAGGGCTATAAGAAGCTTTTCAAGAATACTGCCGGCGTTATATGCAAAACAATAACATTCTGTCCAATATGTGTTCCATATATGAATGTACTTTTCACAGCTGCCAATCATAACATCTTACCGGTAGTCCTGGTTCTCCTTTCAATCCAGGTGGCCCAGCCAGGAGGGAAAACTGCGTTGGTTCCACGTCGAAGGTTTGGAAACCATCAGTCGCCGCAGGGGTGACAGGGACAAAAGATGTGGGCTTGGAGGACAGAACAGTGGTCACCTCTGGCACAGATCTCTTCACAGCTACAGTGGTCAGCTGCTTCTTTGAGGAGGGCAATAGGCTGTAATTGTGAGAGGGCCTTGGTCTGATGGTTGCAGTGGGGGGTGGAACACTTGGCTTTTTTCTAGTTGGCCTGGCTGTAACTGACACACTATTCCCTTTGGATTTATGGGTTTTGGTAGTTACCCCATTTGTGCTCTTTTTGGGGCTGCTCGATTGAGTAGGTTTAAGGCTGGTGGGTGATCCACTGGCCCTAAGAGGGACAGTAACGGTTGGTGTTTTGGCTCGTACTGGAATTTGCAGAGCTGGTTTGGCTGTCCTTGGAGGCACTGTTCCTCGTACAGCCAGGGACAAGGAACCAGGCCGTGATGTCGTTAGGATGGAAGAATTAAGACCAGCATAGCTCTCAAAGTTAAGCCTCGTCTTACCTCGTGTTAGCGATAAACTAGGTGTAAAGCCTTTGTGGACTAACTCAGTAACGGCAGTGGGGGTCTTGAGGGTGACAGAGATATTAGGATCTAGGGGTAACAGCGGTAAAAGGGGTTGAAGGTTTGGTCGATAGGTGTCAGCTTCCCTGCACTGTTTTTTTATGTACTTACAATAGTTGTGAGCTGCCTTGGCAGAGGGATGAATGTCAAACTGGCAGATGGCTCCTTCAAACTGCACTGAATTTTGGCTCATTTTGCCCAGAAGAAAGGAGCCTTCTGGATCCAGACTTTCCTCATTTTTAAAATGCAAATTTGCATGTACACTTGTCTTCCCACAAGAAGTATATAAAGTAACTCTTTGAGGTTGGACGTCGAAGGCCAGGTTGTGCCACTGGCCATTGTGGACGTCGTAATCAAAATATACAGAGTTCTTTTGGCCCACATAGACTACAATTTTCCCAGGGATGAACTGCACCCCTAGCTGCAGTCTCTTCCTCTTTGTCACAATGGAGAAGAGGAAGGCATTGTTGATGCGATGCGAGCACACGCTGAGGACGAGGGCGAACTCTGTGCCCAGTGGCCCTGGCACCACAGAGCTCACGGGCACCTCAATTCGTGCCCGTTGGGTGAGGATGACCCCTGACTTGAAGGGGATGATGCCCTGTGGGGTAAACCGTGTGCCCGTAGAAGGTTTCTTTCCAACCAGGCCAAGCTTCTGGAGGATATCCACATCTGAAAGAAGGCAGAAGGGGACAGACATTAAATAAAAGAGCAGAAAGATTCATTTAGCATAACATCCCCCACATACATGGACCCATACACTGGGAGACTGGGAAACAAAGACTGGGAATGTGATCATAGGAAAAACATTTAATTGTTTTAGAATCATCGCATTATGATAAAGTAAGTAAAGTAGTTTCTTTTGGTCATACATGAACACACCACAGCACAACACACAGTGTGAACAATTCTTTCTCTGCATTGAACCCATGCACCCGAGTGATACCTTACTCAAGGTTACCTCTGTGGTGCCACTGGCAGTCTTGGGATTCAAACCCACAACCTTCTGATCACAGGGGCAACTCAGTCACCCCAATGATGAGGTTCATTACAGTTTACAAAAAAAGTCTTTTACACTCACACATCACAACAATCACAACAATGGTTCTTCAAAGAACTGTAAATTGAACGGTTCTTCAGGGTAACGAAAACGGTTCTTCAAGGACATCATCAAGAACCTTCATTCACAAGAGCAAAGCTCATGAACAATGCAACAAATTGTTAATCAAAAAGTGCGTCATTGTAACACTGAAGACATTTCAGTGAGATTTAAACATTCACAAGGACAGCTATGTCTTGTGAACAAGACTATTTAGGAGAACATAAGTGTGTGAGATATATCAACTCTAGTCCTCTGCACATTCCTTGCATCAGTTTTGGAAGGTTGTAATAAAACACGCCAAGAAGAATCCCACATGTTCGGCATCTCAACAACCAAAAAATTCAGTTGAACATGAGACACTATTTGTCACGAGTTACAGCCAGAGCAGTTTTGGAGACGGTACTATGCTATGGGCTGTGGGAAAGCAATGATACATTTGTTCTACCGCTCCATCATGCAAATGAAGCAAAACTCATCTGCACAACCAGCAAAGGGGAACACGCAGCATCATCCATCTTAGGTTTGGCACTTCTGGAGTCTAGTAGCAAGTTACCCGCTCGAAATAAGAAATAAATATGTAATTACGCCAAATCAGAGTCGATGCTTACCCACAACTATCATGGTTAAACACAGTCTAGCTAAAGGTTGGCAGCTGCAGATTACCCTCTGTGAGACTAAATGAAAAGCACATGGCAAAATACTGTCAACGGGCAGGCCAATTCTTGCTCCATGGGCTTTAGACCATACATCACTGTCCAACCTTAACAGAGAGACGATGGTCAGAAGATTATGTAACAGATATATGTGGCTTTGTTTGAGAACCTTTAGAGTCAGCTCCACAGGGGAGACAGTAACCATGTTCATGGAGAAGAATAGAGCTTTGCTGAGTATGCAAAAAAAGAAACTGAGACAGCTTCAGAATAGGCCTACCACAGCTTCCCACCCTGGGAGAGGAAGGCCATTCATAAATAAGTGACAAGGAGCAAAGTTTTGGAAAGAAGAAGCAAAAAAGGACGAAAGAAAAAAAAGGAGAAAGAAAGAGAAAGAGAGAGAGAGAGAGCGAGAGAGAGAAAGAGAGAGAGAGAGAGAGAGAGAGAGAGAGAGAGTGAGAAAGAGAGAGTCTTTCAGTCAACAGCAGTTCTGTGTACTCGTGTGCTACTGATGAGTGTGCAACGGTGCTCCATTTTACAAATGTGAAAAACAGTGCACTAGACCACTCTGGAAACACAACGTGAACCCTTCCCCAAATACCGCATCCAAGCGCTATTGTATAAGTTAATATGCCGCAGTTCGATGCATTAAGTATAGGAAACACAAGTGAAAAATGCTTGTGCCTGTCTCACATAGAAGCAATGCATATTCACACTCTTGTTTTAATTTAATGTTTACACGCTTAAATTTGCTAGTGAGCTTTTACTTTCATGGAACTGTGAACCTGTTACCAGGAAAAAAAGGAAAGTTGCTTCTTTAAATCACATGTGCATCCCTACTGGCGCGGTAAAATCATTTTTTCACGTTTGAGTGAGCAGAATCAGAACTTTCTCTGAGTAACTGTGTTTCTATCAATAAATAAACGATGCATAAGGATTCCTTTACTGTAGGTCATACTGTGACAAGCTCCTTCAGAGTGCATTTCTGATCAGTAAACACTTATAACTGGTGCATTTCAACAGAGCACTGATCAAAAGCAACAGCTGTGTCCTATTCATGTGTTTGCTTGATCACAATGGTAGTTTATGAGCCAACCTAAACAAAAAAATCTCAGAATTTTCAGCTTTGTTAAATTGCATTTATTACATTCCAAAATAAATGCAACAGAGCACAGAAGAGCATGTTAAGCAACAGAAAAGCCACTTTTGTCGGCACAGGGGTTAAACAAGCTGGAAGCAAGGAAAAAAGGAAGAAAGACAGAAAGAAACACAACTAGAAAGAAAGAAAGAGAGACATGCTGCATTAAAAAGCTACAGGAGCAAAAGAAGCACAGCTAATGTCTATAATCTATAATGGCGTCACTCCTGAGATGGGTGACAAATTGTTATCTGCCTGAGAAGAACGCCTGATGTCCATTTAGGAAATGAAATGATCCAGATACCACATAAATCAGGTGTGATTGTGAAACTAAAACTCACAGCCCTGGAATTACACTTAGTGATGGAACACATGAGTGGAAAGCCGCCAGTCATGCTACATTCAGAACATTACTCCAACAGTACCGTCTGAATGAGTCATGGACGACGCATAATGTTGGGAAACTCTATGAAAGCAAAGCATCTGGGCTGCAGGTCCAGGTGCAGACGTTGATGTTCCATTCCGCAGAGACTAGACTGTAGATGCGCTTGAAAGAGGACAATACGGCATCTGAACTGCTTAGCTGTTCCAAATCCCAGAGGTTGAACCCAAAACAGAAAGAAACCGCGTAAATCTTCAGTGACTGATGAATAACATTTTTTTTTTTCCTTCTCAAAGCTGAATACTCTTTGTCCTTGGAACTAGCGCAAGTTGAAGGTGAAATGCCATGAACTGCAAAGTGTATATTAAACCAAACCAGCAATGAAAGAAAAATTCCAGAAACTCCCTGGCTCTGGCTTACAAAGATGGTCTTATCATAAGTCTGGCATGGCTTTGGGGTTGAGGCGGTGTAACGTGGAGAAATACTGGTCTGTAGTGGGACAGTATGCACACATGGAAAAACCATCAAGCATGTTGTCCAAGCAGAACAAAAGCATCTTTCATAAGCTCCAGCGCTGCTTAAAACACAACAGATTACAGTGAAATCTTTTATATTCTAAATTACATTAAGGGGGCAATGAGCTCAACTTTCCAATAGAGTGTCAAGAGATATCTGATAGACAATCTGATCTCTTCAGTAGCTGGCATGGAACATTACATCATGATGACAAAGCGTGGCTCTCAGAGCTCTGTGAGCTGGGAAGTGTCTTTCTTTTCATGTGGTCAGTCATGTGACCATCTGAGGCAGCAATACGCAGCTGACAAGAAAACGTCTTGTACTAGCTAAGACCGCAAAGCGAACATGGAGATGGAGAAGATTAAGGGATGTTCAACTCAAAACGCTCGCTCTAATGGATGATATGACTGCACATGGGTTACAGTGTTCAAAGACCAGATGTGGAGATGACAGAACCTTGGTGGGTGGCTTTAAGTCCATTAGGTAGCCTGAAACACTTGGCTAAAATAAACAAGAGTATGGCAATCAATCAAATGCCTAAGTAGGCATCATCAATCATGATCAATCCAAACATGTAGAATAATACTTGCTAGTATAATACTCAAGGGCTGTAGTATAATTCTGGCAGATGACTTATTACCACTATATTGCTGTTAATACCGGCAACCTAATGCATCTGTTTATTGCAGGGGTGTCCAATCTTATTCCATCAATAATTAATCATGAATCCTCTTGCTTTGTTGGAACAAAAACACCAGCCCATTGTGCCTCTGTCCTTCCTTTCTTCTAGAGTTTCAAGTGATACTATCGCATGGATTCATGAAGCCACTTCTGTGGAATCAACCCTCCTGCCCTTTGTTCCAGCAAATTATAGAAGGTGGGATTAAAACTGGATTCAAGCCATTTGTAAAATAGTTTGAATTCATAAACTGAATGAATCTACCGCATCTCTGAAAGCACAACTCGGACAACACGACTGTTAACAATCAGTGCTGTTTAGTTCCAAATTTCTTGTCAGAGGTCCATGGCACACATGAGCAATATACTTGAAGATTAGTCGCTACTCTCCTAATTCAATCAGTAGTGTAAGTGTGTTACAGTGCATGAAAAAATACATTTACAATAACTCTAAAGGCACATGGGAAAAAAAACTCTAGTGTGGCAATTTGTACTTAATTAATGTTCTCTAAGTTAACCACCACCACTAAACATTCTTTTCACTCGAGAAAGAGCTTCGTAATGCAGAGATAAACGCCTGATTCAACATGTTTTATCAGTCACCTCAGGCACTAGCAGGAGCTTCAGTGTTCGTAAAAAAACAAAAACAAAAAACATTAGTTGAGATCCTCTTCAGAGCCATTCTAAGAGCGTGTTTGTTCCATGCCACATGCTGATTTTAAAACCGTTCGTAGACAAGCACTGAGGGTGTCTCTTTAAATGACGTGGGGAAGAATTGTAAAAGTCATCTCCTTAACATGTGAAAGGTAACCGTATTGTGAATACTGACTTTTAAAAACATAATATGGGCTTAATACAGATATTCTGAATCCATATTCTGATATATCCCAACCCAGAGCGGCATGATATGGACAGAATATCATACTGCTATTCTACCGCAATTTCAATTATCCTTACAACAGATTAAAACACAGTGAGGAACCCTCTTGTTAGAGACTGACCTGCATCATTTTGTTGGACCACCCAAATGCCTTGATGAGTCAAAACACAGAATACTTCTCAAGGAACATCTCAGACTTGGTAACTTGCTCATAGCACATGATAAAGAATGGTGGTATTGGTTAAATAAATCATTTGTGTTGTACAGACTGCAAAATCGGGACTGTTATGGCCAGTTTTGTGATAGACAAACGATATATTGTGCAACCAGGCAATACATATGGGGGAGTCTTGAGGGCTCTGAGATCCACCTGACGGACACTTTCATTCAAATTCATGGGGATGTATGGAAAACTTTTTCGAAACTATGAGCGACGCAAAGTGGCTCAAATGAGCGATAAAGTTAGAGATCCATTTTTTTTCCGTTCACCCAGTGACAAATACCGGATTTGGCCATTTTTACGTTTGTTTTGTCCGTCCCCAGTCATCCATCCCCTCCTTGCTGAAATGCTGATGAGGCGGACCTCCCCTGATTTCCACCGGGCACTTCACACTGTGTGCTTCCCTACTCCAAACTAACCACAGACACAGTCCAAATAGACTCACCCATTGTTATCACAAAATACAGAAATATCAATAGCGGCTCTCCCTCTTGCCATCTGAAATTAAGCACGAGCCAACCTTCAGATGAGCCAGCGATGGATGGATGGCGTATCGGCGCTGAAGCGGAGGCTTTTTAAGCTCCAGAGCTAAGCAAATAGACTCAGAGCAGACCTGTCTTGGTGATCTAAGGCTTCCACATAAATCAAACAACTGTTAGCTCTGGAAAATACGGCCTACACTAGTCCACAGAGGAAAAAAAACAGTAGCGCTGGCTGCCTCTCTGACCTCCAATTCATGGAAAAGTTCAATAAACTTGTAATATTAGAGGTAGGCTTATTTAAATGATCTCATCGCTGTCCATCAAGTGTCATTTTAACTTTGTTATTAAGAAAGCTGGCCAAATTTAGAGACGAATAAGAAAGGCTGATCATGTTTTCATTGGGCACCTGATGCTATAACCCCTTAAACCCCACTTAACTACAAAAGGTACACTTAGTTCCACGAAAGGTAGCGAATGATTTGGAGAAGCTGCTGAGTTACAAGCCTGAAGATTAGTAAGTGAATAATAAGAGTTCAAGAGGTTAAATTTATATAGAACGATCTAACATACACTTAACATTTGCAAACTATCGACAGTATGCTGCTTAAATTTGCCCATAAGAACTATTTGATTAAATCATCAAATCTTTTTAAAAGGCAATTTAGATAAGACAGAAACATCTAAACAGTATCCAGACACAGACAGGAATCTAAAATCAACAGGGACTATATCTCTCACCTTCAAACTGCACTTGTGCCAGCCCCAGATAGTAAGTACAGTAGAGGACCGTGCAGAGAAGTAAAGTTCTCCTGTAAAAACAAATAAGTCAGTTATTCACAGACCAGGAATGATTCTGGATAAACTCTGACACTTTAAACAGTAAATTAACATTCCAGCTGCTTTGGTCAACCCACAAACAACAGACATTCCTTCCTCTTCTCTTGAAGATGTAACTTAAAAATGCTGGATATGCTCACTTTAAATCACAGAAGATTCTTTGATTTCAACGAGTGTCACAAACCTCAGGAAAAAGATCTCGCTCTGAAAAGGAATGGGATCAAAATGTATTTCTGTGGGTAGTTTCTGATTGCGCTTCATCCTCTGAAAGGCACAAACTGTTCAGTAGGCCAATCCATTCATGTCAGAAAATCATGCACTCCTCAGAATAAAAAGGCACAAAAAGGTTCTTTGGAGTGAATCCATAGAAGAGCTACTTTTGTAATCTAAAAATATCATTTTAATGGTTCTTTAAAGAACTATTTTAATGAGATGTGAGTGTAAAGACCATTTTAAAGATGAAAGGAACCCCCAGGTTCATTTAAGGTTTTTCCAAGCACAGTCCATTCACGTCAAGAACCACTTAGGTGCTTTACTTTTAAGAGTCTGTCCCCAAATTGCTGTAATCCACATACAGTACACAACATCACTCAAATACAACACAGAACAAATACACTGCATGTAGGGTTAAATACAGACGACAGTCAAGCTAGCAATCATGTCTGGCTTCAGGAAAACAATTCTGAAACTTCCAAACCATCTTTTTAGTATGGTTTTGCCACATTCATTCATGTTTAATAACATGTTTCAAGTCAACTGAGAAGCCAGTTTCTGCTTATGTTGCATTATCTGGGAGGTGAGCTGGTCCTGACGACCCTGGGACCCTAAGTGGTGTGGTGGGGGGTGTTTATTTGTTGAGCGGGAGGTATGGGGGAATTGTGGTGCTTTTTTGTTGCTTTTTTGTTTTGTTGAGGGGGAGTTTGTTAGATCAATCAATGGGGGTGTTGTGTAATTTGGGGGGCCTACACAACTTCCATAATGAGTGTATACAGCTGTTTACAGCAGTAAACAGCTGTAGACTATTCATATGTGGGGGTGATGAACATGAAAGTTCCTTCCCTATCGTGATATTTTGAAAAGTGAACAGTGAAAGTGTTATTATGGAAGGTTTCTCACCTAGCTGAAGTTGATAATAGGTGAGGTTTGAAGACAAGGGTGGTGAAACCTGATCTCAATGATTCATTATCATTTTCCCTGCCCGTTGATGCACATCGACAAAAACGACGTCCAAAAATTCATTAGATGTCACATTACAGTTGAGAACATGTTATCTTTTAAAGCCCGCTTTTGTGAAATCACGCTAAGAGATTTCACACACATGTGCAGAAACTCCCTTCAAAATACAAGCCACTTGAGTGGAGATCTTTAGGACCACTGAGAGAAACAGACAGAGTAAGGTCAGTTAATGTTATGATTAGGAAAGTAAGATGTAGTAAGCACATCTACACTTCGCTCTGTTCAAGCGTCTCTAGCATAGCTCAGCAGACACTAGGGCTGTACAAAAAAGAAACTAGTATCACATTTATATGGCTGCGATATGTCTTGTAGTTTATTAAAATGCACTACTGAATTAAACACGAGACACGAAATAATTTACTTTTGCTGGAGTATCTAAATACCTTGATTCATCCACTGAAACACTCTGGCCAAAATACACAGGCACTCACTGTAATTGCTTAGAGGGCTCATTTGCACATTGCAGTCTTCATTATCAGCACTGCAAAAGCTAAATCACAGTAACAACAAAACTTTGCAGCCCTAGTGGACACTTACTGCAGCGCACAGCAGGATAACAGGATGCTAGCAGCAAGTGGCTCTGGAAACAACGGCTTTAAAAAAAAGGGCCTCATAAAACCCATGGAAAGTCTCAGAGGTCAAGCCGAGGAACCAACAGTGCTACCCAGCCTCCGATCCTTCCCGAGTGTCCTGAGCACGCACTGTTCCCAGCCTGCACTAAAAGGGGACTCATCCATCCAGAATTACAAACCCAGTCACTCTCCAGGAGCACTCTCCAAGAATACTGATCCACCTGTCTTCAGGGCTTGGAGCATATGGTACCAGAAGCAGCAGCAGCGGCAGCTTCAGCAGCAGCAGAAGGAGCAGCTCTTCCTCTAAAGCCTTCACAGCTGTTGCTGCTCACAGGGCAGCCAGATATTTATCAGCTGCCCGGAATCCAAAACCTCACAGTCCACACTGCAGAAGGTCAGCGCTTCCTAGCCTAACTGTGACAAAGCTGAGAGGAGGCAACTTGAGGACACGCACTTCAAACGGCAGTGACCTCGTAACTGACCAGGGGGCAACTAGTGCCTTTTGCTTTACTGACTGGCAGTAAAGCATCAGATCACTTGAACTGGGCGTCCATGACTCTACTATATCTCCAATACAATAAAAAAGAGCTCGAAAAGCCTTGCTCTAACGGTGTGCCTTCTCCGTTCCCATTTGGTTATGCACTATCTGTTGGTATGCAGCGAAGCGTTAAGGTTGCATATCCTCGTTCATGCTGTGCATCAATAGCTCACTTCATACAACCTCATTCCCATCGCCCTGCCAGGCAGCCAAATGGAGGGCATGAACTGTTCAGCACACAATAATTTCAAAGTCGTTTCTTCTCAACCACTTGCAACTCAAAGTTGGACAGTTATTTCAATGACCACCAAACAGGGGGAGGGCAATAAGACAATACCTACTGTTACAAATGCTTCCCTCAACCTGCACACTCTATTTGTGAGAAATGACCTAAACGGCATGTTTACTACGAAAACTGCTGCCTATATGTAGGGACTGTGTTACTTTCAAGCATTTCCATTCCCAATCAGCCATAATTCCCGTTGAAATGGGTCTACTCTAAGGGAAATGATCAGTTTCATACACACTAGTAATGTATCTTTTGAAAAATCTGAATCAGAATCAGGAAACTTTACTGATCCCAGAGGATATTGCTTATGTTATGACTGCAAAGACACACAGAGACAAGAACAATACAAATATAAAGTCTAAATAAATCCAATAAAAAATGTAGAAAAACTCAGTATGAAATAGACTGACATACACAAATGCTGGGTATTAATAATATAGGTAAGTAACTTACAGTTGAGTTAATTACTAATGACACAAATGATGGATGGGGGGTATGTTACTGCACGCAACAGAGATCAGTAGTATACAAGTAATACCGACATAATTAAAAAGTATTTCATGCCAAATTTCCATTCATTCAATTATCTCAAATTGCACATCATTCATTCTGTGCAGTACCTTATTATGTGCAATAGTCTTACCATGCGAATATCACTACTTATGTCAGTGTTACTTTTACTCTACCGATCTCTACTACTCTACTCCTAAGCACTGTTAGTGTTACTAGTACCTCACTTAACTGTAAGTTACTTATTTATAGTATTTACACCCAGCATGTGTGTATATAGCATAGTGTATTTCATACTGAGGTTTTAATTGGATTTATTTAGACTTTAGATTTTGTTTCTGTGTCTCTGTGCAGTTGTAACATAAGCACTTTATTCTGGGATCAATAAAGTTTTCTAATTCGGAAACTTTCCAAAAAATGAGTTTAACTCCAGACTAAGGGGTCAGATCGTGTCTTCGTGGGATCTGACAGAGAGCAGGAGCGCCTCTGAGGAGAGTTTGGTTCAACTGGAATAAACTACATCCCATTCATTCATTCAGCACAAACTTTTGCACAACTTGAGTCAGTCAGTGCAGAAAACTGCTCTGCTTTCCTCTCCTTGCACCTAAACATGTTTGGCAAGTGGCTTATCTGAAAGCAGGGAGATGAAACTACACAGTATCGTACACGAAACCCAGAAGAAATGAGAAAAATAAGTTAATTTTCATCATTTTTTGTGCGTTACTTACCCCCCGACTCCAGCTGGTTTGAGTTTGGAGTACGGGGCATTGTCCGTCTCCATCGCTGCTACTTCATTCTCTCTTGAGAGGGTTTGTCAAGACATGACAGCCTTACTGGGACTATTTCCATTCCAAAAACAGATAAAAACAAAAAGAAAAAGAGCCGGCGAAAGCGTGGTGAAGGTGTCGATGCAAAAAAAACCCCCCAAAAAACAAAGGTGAAGTGTAGCGGGGCTACTAGGAGAAGTTCTCCCCTCCAAACCCTCGTTCCTGCAGGAGATGAGCAACAACGAACCGAGACAGCAACAACTCCATCTGAGAGGAGAGCAGAGCCAGAGTCTGGGAAAAAAGTTAAGTCCAGTTCGGTACAGCCATGACAAGACGAGCGTCCCTGCGAGAGCCTAGCTCCTGACTGAGAGAGAACTTGAGCTGAGGAGGAATGTGGAGGAAATTTCAGGACACGGTGGAGCACACACCTCCCTCTGTCGCCCTCAACTGACTCTGAGAGAAAGAGACACGGCTCTGCTGTGACAAGAGGCCATTCCTCTCATGGAGTGCCTCTCCACTCCACTAAACTCAACCAGGCTTCAGCTTTTCCTCATTTACTGCTCAACTCACTCTAGAACAGCTTCTCCTCAGACTTCACGATGAAACTACAACGTCTTCACTCGAGCCCAAAGAACGACTTAGTCCTCAGATGAGGCTTTTACGCTTCAGAATTGATATTCTTGTTCAAAAACCTGAGAATACAACTTCTAAGTCAGTCGTTTGTTAGGCTATAATGAATAGTCTGTAAGTGAAACTGCATTCAGGTGTAAGTGTACTCATGTATACGCAGCATTAAGGGTAACGTGCACTAGAAAGTGTCTAAAAGTGTATGCAGTATTATTTGAATCATCTTTTGTCAATGTCATTGTTATTAAAATAATATCAAAACATTTTATTTCTGTATTTAATCACACACACACACACACACACACACACACACACACACACACTCTATATACATATATGATATATGTACATATACACATATATGTGTGTGTATATATGTATATAAACATATATATACA
>JBBIGA010000040.1:8293258-8308843 GCA_037576975.1 Alestes dentex
ATTTTCTTACAGCCAATGACAGGCAAAACTTTCAGTTATGAATTTGCTGTCAGTTTTTATTTGTAGTTTGTCTGTGGAGACTTTATGAAACTACGAGCATGTTTGTGACAGCACTGAATATAAATCTAAACGAGTAGTTCCCAATAAAACTATAATTGCTGTATCAGTATAAGAAAAAATAATTGCAGAAGTCATCTACAGTTACTGTGTAGAAAGTAAATTACTTTAATATGTACAGTACATTTTATAATAGAGAAATCTGTCTTTTTGCCATATCTACTTATACTCATACTATAAAGACAAAAGTATTGGGATGCCTGATCATTACACCAAAAGGGACTTTAATGACATTGAGTTCAAATACATAGACTTTAATATGGAGTTGATCCCCCTTTACAGCTATAACAGCTTCCACTCATTTCTGTTGGAATTTGTGCCCATTCATTCTGTAAAACATTTCTAAGGCCAGGCTCTGATGTTGGACAAGAGGGCCTGGCTCGCAATCTCCATCCCAGTTCATCCCAAAGGTGCTGGATGGGGTTGAGGTCAGGGCTCTGTGTGGGCCAGTCAAGTTCTTCCACACAGAACTCATCCAACCATGTCTTTATGGAGCTCGCTTTGTACTCTAGGGAACAGTCATGCCGGAATAGAAAAGGTTCTTCCCCAAACTCTGTCCACAAAGTTGGAAGCATGGCGTTGTCCAAAATGTCTTGGTCTGCTGAAGCATTAAAATTGGTATTGTCCCAATACTTTTGTCCATATAGGGTACATCAAAGAAATGCTGAACTAATTCTGAAGAAAATAGTCATACTGTAATAACATAGTCATACTACAGGATTACTATTTAAAGTGCTACAGGTATACTAAACAAAGTGAAACAATTACAGATTAAATATAGTAATTACAGATGTATACAATAATTTACATCACTGTTGAATTCCTGTGGTATATTACTGTAGTATAAGGCAGTGAGCATTCTCTACCATGGAAGGCTTGAACATTTAGAGGAAACTTGATCGCGTAAGCTGAAAAGGTCCAAACATCTCATTTATAAAACTTGCACTTAAATGTATTTTTAGTGAAGGTGGTAGAATGGTCCCTTGTACAGTTATGTTTGAGCACATTCAGTCTCAAAGCAGGTTGTTTTGAAATGTACTCTACTTCCTGGCTCTTACGTGTGTAAGACAGCGCCCTTAGTGAAGCTGTATGGCCAAATCTGACAGGCGTCTTTCATGGGCTCCACCTCTATGTGTCCATACAGGTAACTGAAAATAGTTATAGTACTTAGATACAAAAATAAACCTTTCACATGAACTCCTTGTGTTTTTTGTTGTTTGTGTTGAGAGTGGTCTAAATGAATTGAGCACTGTTACTTGTGAATTTCTTAGAAAATGTCAAAAAGCATATCAGCAGTACTCATTGCCCCTATTAGCTCAATCATTCCATTTATTTTAACCATGAATAGACAGAGGATTGTCCTTGACCATGCTAGTGTTTGAAGATTGGAACTGAATACACAGAATGGTCAAAAGAATGTGGACACTCGACCATCGCACATACAGTATATAAATGAGATTATTGGACATCCCATTCTAACACTAAGGGCAGTAATATGGAGCTGGATCCGTCTGTGAAGCTATTAAGACAAGCTTTCCACAAGATTTTGGATTGTGACTGTGGGAGTTTGTGCGCGTTCAGTCAAAAGAGTCAAGGTGTTTAGTTGGGTTAAGGTCAGAGTTCTGTGTATGCTCTGGAGTTCTTCCACACCAAACTCATTATACCATGGCGTTATGAGCATCGCTTTGTCCACCGGGTCTCAGTCAAGCTGGAACAGGAAAGGGTCTTCCCCAGTCAGTTGCCACAAAGTTGGAAGCACACGTATAAAGTTGGGGCAACTGGTGGCCTGGTGGTTAGGAAGTTGCCCCTGTGATCAGGAGGTCATGGACTTGAATCCCAGGACCGCTAGTGGCACCACTGAGGTACCCTTGAGCAAAGTATCATCCCCACACACTGTTCCCTGGGTGCTCCGTCGCTGGCTGCCCACTGCCTCACTCAGGTGAATGGGTTAAATACAAAGAAGTGTTTCACACTGTTCACACTGTGTGCTGTGCCGTAGTGTGTTCATCGTGTGCCAAAAATGGACACTTTATTTAGCACAATTGTCTAAAATGTCTTTTCAAATAAAGGGTCGACCCCAAACCCTGAAAAACAGCCCCAGCCCATTATACCTCCTCTGCTAAACTCCAGGCATCCACCAAACCCAGACTGATCCATTAGACTGCCAGAGAGTGAAGCATGATTAATCACTCCAGAGAACGCTTTTCCTCTGTACCAGAGTCCAGTTACAGTGTGCTTTACTCTACTCCAGCCGACACTTGGCACTGCTTGGCACAAGGCTCATGTGCAGTTTCATGAAACTCCCAATGTACAGTTTTTATGCTGACATTGCTTCCAGAGGTGGTTTGGAACTCTGCTGCAACAGAGGATAGGTGATTTCAGCTACGTGCTTCAGCACTTTCAAACTCTCTCAGTGAGTTTGTGTGGTCTACCGCTTCGTGCTTGAGTTGTTGTTGTTCCTAGACGCTGACCAAGGCAGAAATTCACAAACTGGCTTGTGGCATTGTCTGAGGTCTTTGGTATGACTCATTCCCCCAGCAATGTTTGTGTATGAAGACTGTGTGGCAATGTACTCGATTTCATACACTGTATGTGGCTAAAACACCTGAACTGTTGAAATTATTTCTTTCTATCTATCTATCTATCTATCTATCTATCTATCTATCTATCTATCTATCTATCTATCTATCTATCTAACTGTAGCAGAGAACTTTCAGCACAAAACCACAGCCATGTTTGTAAGTAG
Source organism: Alestes dentex (assembly GCA_037576975.1). NCBI lineage: Eukaryota > Metazoa > Chordata > Actinopteri > Characiformes > Alestidae > Alestes > Alestes dentex. The sequence goes on from JBBIGA010000040.1 coordinate 8,296,122, forward strand.
AAGAAAATTTGTTTAATGCTGATTTGAATGTGATGGAAAGCTGTTGTTGAGTGTGCAGTTTTGTTTTGAAGAAAGTTATTTTTGACTTTTAAACAAAATGAAAACACTCAGAAGTCCAGTCTCGAACTTGTCAGTGCAGAATGTAAATCGATGTAAGCGTTATTTATTATTAACTGTATAATTGCATATTTGCATGATTACATTTAAATAACTCATCTTAGGATGCAACACATTGTACTTTCTTATTGTGTCACTTGATTGCCAATAATTTTCTGGAGCAGAAGCATTGGCAAGTCATTTCTGTGAGTTGTCAGACATGAATTCCATGCTGTGACATTTTACAGAAAGATCAAACACGAAATGAATGGGATGGAAATGTTGTTCCTTTTGCAAAATGTCAAATAGCTTTCAAATGCCCATGGGTCTTTGTTTTGCATGAACACTGCGTTCATCTTACCCTCCTCACTCATCCGAGCTCAAAGAAAACAACTAGACAGCAACTATGGTCATGGCAAATGTGTGATATTTTCACAAATGTCTTTAATTAATAACACTATAAGAATTTGAATAAACATAAAGGAACAAATTAGAGAGCTCAAACACAGAATAAATGGGTTGGAAATGTTGTTCCTTTTGCAAAATGTCAAAAAGCACCGAACTGCCCATGGGTCTTTGTTTTGCATGAACACTGTGTTCATCTTACCTTTTTCAGACGGAGCACTACAGTCTTGGCAACTGTATGATATTTTCAAAAATGTGTTTAAAAAATAACATTATAGGAATTAAAAAAGGAGCAAACTAGTCAACGCAACGTAGTAGTTTCTTACTTCCTTTCAATGATCATGTAAGTATTAGCATTTTAGGATTACTTTAAACTACACGGTTACTAAATGATCAATCTTAAAATTAATAACTGAATAATAAGATCGCTGTTTATGGCCAATATAAAAAGAAACGCCATCATATTTCTCAGAATAAATGAACATGCATTATGGCAGACACCATATTTCGTCATCTGGCCTCCTCTACCCAATCTGACAGCTCCATAATTCAGGCCTTCGTGCTGCTTCCTCTTCCAGAAGTCTCAGAATCCACTGGGAATCTCACAGAACTGATACATGCCACGACTAGCCGGTTCTCCTCTCATCTCCGCCCAAGCCTACGTTAAATCCTTTCCTGCGAGGTGTGACTCTATTTACTATCTTTAGCTGCCTTTCCTGGATTTGCAGAAAGCAATCTGAGATCAGACGTGACCTACTTAATGAGTTTACAGAGGCAAGGGTAAAGTGTTTGTCTCTAAATGTCTCTCACTTTCTTTTTGGAAGTCATTGACCTGTTTACTTGACTGCATTTGTTTAAAAAAGGAGATACAGCAGGCCTGCATAGGAGATGCAGTTTCAGTGGCCCTCAGCCAAACAAAGACTGGTTGTATCAGACAGGTATTCTTTGGAGCTTTTCATCAGCCTATGGTTCACAACTTGTTTGGACATCAGTGCAGACTTGGAAGTGACCCTCCTTAAACAACAAGTGTCTTGTTTGTATAGGGCGGCAAACTTTTGTAGCAAAGCACTTAGTCCCAAACTTTCACTTGGCTCTGGTAAAGCCTGCCCTTCAGTCGTACACATGGCTTTTTACTGGCTTCTATGCCTGAAAATGACGTCAGACCTGCGGTGAGAAAATGATCCAGTTGCCAGCTGATATACTTGATGTATTCCAAACGGTCGAGGTGCACTCTTCAACAGAAAAGTGTCCAAAAGGGTGATCACAGAAGAACCATTTGGAAGAAACAGATTTAGAAAGAACCTTTCTCATATTTAAACATCGTCCACATTTTGTTAAAGGCTCTATGCCAGTTAAAAGGTTTTCCTTATAAAAACCTTTCTTGTGTAATCCAAGAATCTCTGAGCAACTTTCTTTTTTAAGTGGTTATCTTTCTCTGGAATGATTGCTTAAGCACTTCTGAGACCATATTCTTGCTCAGTTTCAGAGACATGCCAACATACCATGTCTTTCACCAGTTTGAGATTATTTTTTATGGACTTTAAAGTTTCACTTTCTTTCCTTTTGCACTCCTGACTTGTGTTGTCGCTTATGTAGCACCGCGGTCCTGGAGGAATGTTGCTTTGTTTCACTGTGTCAATGGCTGAAATGACAATAACTTTACTTGACTTGATTTGATTCGAAATTTCTACTATGTTTAATTCCAATATAGGATGTGTGAAGGTATTTCAAAAACGTATTTGTGCTTAAGAATTGGTGAGTAAAAGCAGAGCACAGCCTAACGTGGGCTAAAAAGTTGTTCTTTTTATGGATGTGGATGTATAACAGGTTCATTAGGAACATGCTTTTGGTCATCTTCTCATATTTCCACAGAAACGTCATCTGTGACATTTCATTAGCTGTTCATCATAGTCAATTCTCTAAATAGCCATTTGGATTTTCTAAAGTGCTTCCCAGTTGGTACAGTAACATAAAAGTAAAATATTTAATAGAGGGGTTGCCTTTTTCAGGAAGTAATCAGTGAAGTAATCTCATTACAGACTGAGACAAATATTGAATACTTCATAATGGAATACTTTTTAACTATAACACTGATAAATAACTCACAGCAAGGACTGTCCTGGATAAAGCGGGGTTAGTTGATTTCTACCAGATGAATTTTAAACAGATGGAATTCTTTGAATTTTTACATTTGCAGATTCATGAAAAATGTCATCATGTAAACTATGTATTCTTTCACTCACACTTATTTTGATACATTTATGTATGAAACAAAAGCACAGGCCAAGGTGGGAGTGTCCCCTTCAAAAAACTAATACATTTGGAAAAAATGTGGCTCAAACAGAGGATCCTTGGTTTAAATTCTTGGTTAAATTCTGATATCACCATGTTACCTAGGTGCTGATTCGATATGTATGGCAATTCTGTGTGTATTGTGATTCTATAAATATCCGATACTGTAATTAAAGATTCGATACTGTGATTTATCTGATTTTTGTTTTTTTTGCAATTTAAACAATGCCAGGCCTCAAATACAAAAGCATAAATCTGTACTTAAAATAAGATGTTAACAAAAAGCTCCTGTTACATGGGATGCTGTGCTTCCTGCCAGTGTGTGAATAGTTTAGAGTGTGACACCTGTAGGATTATGGAGGAACTGCAGTGTTCTCCACCTCAAATTGAAAACATTTAGAAATTGAAAATGAATAAAAAAATCAATATATGAACAGGTGCACAATAGAATTGTGTTACGTTACTGTATAGATTTTTCTCCATCTCTAGTTATGCAGTCAGTATCTTTCATGTTCCTTCATCTTTACAGACCGAACAGTGTCTGTGTCTCAGTGACACCTATGTCTAATTAGGGTTGCCAAATGTGTGGGTTTGGAGTGGAGAGCTCTGTTGCAGACCAGGTGTTTGAACATAGGAAATCAGTCAAATACTTCAGTGTCCACTGGCGAACCAAACCTGGCTGTCAAACAGTGTCTTACAGTTACAGACAGTGAATATACAAGCAGCTCATAGTATTTAACATCTGGAATTGTGTTTAATTAATACAGAGTTACTGAAGTGCATGTAATTTTACCTGCATTTCGATGTCTGATACAGTTTTATAGAAAAATTCATGTTAAAGAAGTTAATAAAGAAGTGTTCATGTTATTCTGCATTTTTCCTGTAAGGGGTTCTATTGAGAGAGAGAGATTGAAAGAAAGAAAGTTATATAATAGTAAATATAATAAAAAACTTGAATTGTAGTCATAAAATGTGTATATGGAACTATTGCAGTAATGACAGCACATGTCCAACACGTCCCTCCTTAAACTAACTATATTAATTTATATTATACACTAATTTACATGTACTAATGACATAAAATGTAGTACTTTTGTATAGTATAAAACACTAATAACACCAGGTGGTACTAGCAGTAAAAAAAAAAAACAAACAAAGCACATATGGTTCAAACAGCAAGGAATTATACTTAATTTATCATTATTTACTTGTACATCAACTTCATCAGTATCAACATGTGTTTTTTTTAAAGCCAGCCCCTAGTGTGTTTAAGCTTTATCCCAGATGTAATATTTCAGCTTACAAGATATGAGATGTAATATTTCAACTTTTGGCAGAATTGTTCCCAATCTTGCTTCTTTTCAGTCAGAAATGTGCCGGCTGCTTGTATGAAAAATTTTCCAATTTATTCAAGCAATTTCAAATGATGTAACATAAAGTAGAGTGTATTAGGACACACCTCACTCTGCCATATACATGCATTAATAAGGAAAAGTGTTCAAAAGTGAGTTTTTAAAGAATACTCGCTCGGGCATTCTAAGCCGTCCGAGCTGATTAAATGCGGATCCCGCAGCTGGCAGACGCACTATTTATCACGCTCGTAAGGTAAATATTTAGAAGCAAGCCTGAGAACTGTAGCCTCATTCAGAGCAGCCTCTCTGACAGCACCTAATTCATACTGACCAGACAAAAACAAATTAGCTTTTACCTAGGCTAAAAGCTCGGGGGTGAGCTCAAAGGGGGCAAACACAAAAACCCTGCTGTCCTGACACTAGACCACTAGTTGTGTTCTCTGCAAACACAACTGCTCCACCAAACTACACAAACACACCCTCCGAACGCACCCCGCCTCGCTACCAGGACACTTTTGCTGTCTGCTACATGCGGCTGTCTCGCTGGAATTTGTTGTACCAAACTCTTCACACGCCTCGCCCAGACAACTGCCCATTGACAAACTGGGCACATCCACTTTCCACGATCACACTCCGCTGTTAGGAGACGATGACTGACCCGTCGTTTAAAGAAGTTTGTGTTTTTGGACACAATAAGCTTTTGTAGTGTCTGATTTGGAGGTCTTGCTCTGACTGTGAAAACACCGAAAGGCAAAGTTCAGCACAAAGTCAATTTTAGAGGTTTTTTTCCTCACTCAGCCCAAATAAAAATGAAAAACCACAATGTTCAAAGTTTTTTTGGTTTAGCACTGAAGCTTAAATACTGATATCCAAGCGGCGAAAGCTTACAATCATTTAAAAGCATTATACAAACTGCTTGACCAGATTATCACATGCTTACCTACCTGTGAACCGGTTAAGTGTTCTCAACTAGACTTGCTTGTGCGGTTTCTGAAACTGCGTGACAAACTACAAAAATGGACAAAAGTATGGACAGATTTCAGGCTTAAGATGGCTGGTGTCACAGTTTTTTGAAGTCGCGAAGTGAAATTGCACTCTTTCACCCCAAGGAACTAGATTTGAATTCAAAATTTCTGGATAATTGTTCTTCTTAAGTTTTATTACTATTATTGTTATTATAATAATAATTACTAATTAGTAGTAGTAGTAGCAGTAGCAGTAGTGTGATTGCAGCTTTAATGCAGCTATTGATTCCTTAACCATAAATGGTTTGATAAGAGACAGCAAATTAACGCTCTCTTGTTGATTCAGCTGTAAAATGACGCGCACTGAATCAGAAGTTTAACTGAACCCATAGTGTGACTTTTCTGAGCAAACTTTTTTAGCCCATATATCATTGTTTGGGTGTCTCCAAACACTGGTTTTATAGCAGCCCTGCAATCACACTTTCCTGTGGAAATGCATCTAGTTCCATTGTTGAGATGTAACAAAGTTATTTGGGGTGGTTTGACGTGAGATCTTAATTGTGGAGGAACTCACACTCAGACCTCTATATAGTGGTGGTGACAGTGGTTAGAGGAACCAGGGGGTTAATGTGTAGAATGTGAAAATAGGATATTTTTCTTGTTATCCAAAATGACCAGTGAAGCCCCACATGTTTTATGAGCTTTATACATAATGTTGATAATGGTAAAAAAAAAAACAAAAAAAAAACATAGTGGCAAATCCAAGAAAATATGTTTTATTTCAGTTCTAGCACCCTGCACCTTTCCACGTATGGATTCTAAATATGTATTTTGGGCTGAAACCTTATCAGTAAACTATTATAAAACAATGTCTCACAGCAGACAGCACATTCTTTACCATATTATGTAACGGCGTAATGTGAGATTGCTTGGAGGCATTTGATGCAGACGTCTGGTTCCTCTCACTGAACAGTTCGGATTCAGTAAGGTATTCCGAGCAATTGGAACTATTTTATAATGCAGAAATTTATGAAACTCCACTTTAAGAAGACAGCACAGTTTGAAGCAAGTGTTTGCACAAAGCTACTTGGCATAAGCTTCCATTATGGCCTAGCTCCTTTAGTCTTAAAGCTCCGGCTCCTAGTCTGATGGCTACATTTGGGGTATTTGGAGGAAAAATTGTAAGAGATTTTTCATTGAGCTACACTTTTACACATGTTTTCTTTCTAGCTTTTTTCTCATTTGCATTTTTAATTCTCATGTGGATTAGTTTGGGTTTTTTTTTTTTACTCAAAATTCCTGATTGGAAACTCAAAGCTTGTTCTTTGAGTAACAGACCATTTTCTCAAGCATATCTGGGAACACCTTGAAGATGCCAGGTCTATGATCAGGTGGCTCCTGGCAGAGAAGTTGAAAGGGTCTTGCAACAGTCTTCTATTCAGGAAAGACCGAAATCTCATTTGTGTGAAGACATAAGGAATCACTGATCTGCGTCCAGGAATACCTTAGAGGACTACAGGGCCTTTCATGGCATGAACTCTTCTCAGTGGCTTAATGCAAACTGTTGCATTTTTTTCTTGTATGCAAAATACAAAATTGACAACAAAGGACATTTAGTTAGTAAGAGAGGTCCAAATGTCCAAATACAAGTACAGAATATTAACAATGTTCATTTACTCATGTCTTATGTTGTGTGGTTTGTTTGATATGTATCCTTTAATGTATATCCCTTTGCAGCATTAGTAACAATAATACATTTGATTTTCAAAACCATTTACTTTGAGGTAGCAATTCTGATTTCTGGATTTATGATCAGACCTCTTTACCTTTCTTTTAAGTGAACAGGTTTTCGTGACAGTGCCAAGCAGACATTTTTACAGTTTATCATTAGACTTCTGAATATGAGCTAATAATGCACATCAGTAATATATTATCTATAAAACTAACTGTTTAACACATTTTGTACATATTCAGCACTGATATTTATTGGAAATTTGTGAGACTGGTGGTGTCTCAAGTTATAATGTTCTAAACACAGTTGGAAATTAACACTTTTTTGGAAACTGGATGGAACTTTGCCAGTCTTTGCCAGTACAGTAACTCCACTTGCAAAGACTTTTTCACAACACAAATCCAGTGTCATGCATGATGACATTCTGAGGCCACATAGGACCTACCACAAACCCAACCAATGTTAGAATACTTGAAAAACACTGTAGTTCATTATCATCCGTCATCTCTCGGCCCTCAGAGTCTTGTAGCGATCTTTATCAGGGAATAAAGGGGGAAAAGATCAACCTGGCAGACTAAAGGGGGTATGCAGGGGAGATTTCGCCAGGCTCAATTACAGCTTGCAGCAGAAATGATTTTTGTGAAAAGCTTTGATCAGCGTTTTTTTTTTTTCTTTTTCTCCCAAAAGTCACTGGTGATGGAACGACAGCATGCCTTGCTGTAACATGGATGCTGGGGAACAAATTTGCCATGAATGAAAGCATTGTAGTACGTATACACAGCCTCCAGCTCCAGGGCTGACCTCCAAAAAACTGGATGATTTTATAGAAAGCAGAGTTTCTCTCAGGTTTATGTAATCTATGGTTTGAAAATGTACCTCTCGACATTTCAACTGGGACTGTCTGCTCACTTCTGAGATTGTGTATCAGTCGGATTGTGAAGTGAGTCTTAATGGACATACACCATGTGGACATTGTAGAGACACCTCTTAATTATTGAATTCAGGTGGCCACTACTTCCAGTGAAGGACAATCTTAATGCTTCAGCAGACCAAGACATTTTGAACAACACCATGCTTCCAACTTTGTGGACACAGTTTGTGGAAGAACCTTTTCTATTCCAGCATGACTGTGTCCCAGTGCACAAAGCAAGCTCCATAAAGACATGGCTGGATGTGTTCAGTGTGGAAGAACTTAACTGGCCCTCACAGAATGAATGCTCTACAGAATAAATGGGCACAAATTCCCACAGAAACTCCCACAGGAGAGCCTTCCAAGAAGAGTGGAAGCTGTTATAGTTGTAAAGTGGGACCAACTCCATATTAAAGTCTATGTATTTGAATGCAATGTCATTAAAGCTCCTATTGGTGTAATGGTCAGGTGTCCCAACACTTTTGTCCATATAGTGTGTGATCATAAAGGATTACTCAAAAGTGTGTTTGGTTTATGCTTAATATTTTCACATGCCAATTCAGAATTTCCATAACCAACCCTTTTCCCTTTGGCCAAAGTCACAAAGAATAGAGTCACTGTAAGCCTTAAAAAACACTGGAAAAAGGGTCCCTTTTGGGTTAAACCCTCGCAGTATTCACATTTGGATTTTTTGTGCATGCACAAGACCAGATACGTTGTACAAACCAACTGAATTGCTGTGTTTTATCCAATTGTGCTAAAAAACCCCAGCCAATTAGTTGTTGTCCAGACAGGCAGTTCAAGATTTTTCAGCATTTCTAATTTGGTCAGGATGGATTTTCTGCAGTCAGCAAAAAGCCACAAGACTTTTTCCAATTAGTATCCACTCACTTTTGTAGGCGGTTGAAAATCAGATCAAAGTCTTTTTTATTATGTGCTTTAAATAGGCATTTTGAATTTTCCATGCTGTAGTTTAACTGGTTCAGAAGCTCCTTCTTGTGATCTGATTGGCTGGATGGATTTTCCCTTCTGCAGTCTAGAAGAAATGCCTTGCTAGTTGCAGTTTTCCTCCTGCACTCTGACTGACTAGTAATTCAAACTTCAGTGACCCATGTCGTCTTCTTCTTCATATGGTATGTTTATTATTGGCTCATTTTGGTTTGATGCTTCCTTTTAACTCCTTTCCAATTCATTCAACATGCTTTACCTGTGTCACAAAAAAGTAACTTCTGATGTCTGAAGCATTAAGAAATTGGGTCAACTATTAAGTGAAAAACAGCATCAACATGAGGCACACAAAAAGTACATATATATAATGTTTAGTTCATGTGACATGTTCTTTGTTTTAAACACAAAAATCTACTCACCCTTAAAGTGCAGTTTTCAGTAACACTTAAAAAGGTGTCTGGTTTCTAGAACAATATGTCATCAAATCAGCTTTCAAACTGTGCCTCAGTGACATCAGAATCATCACATGGTCACTTTTGTACATTTCTGATCAGAAACCAGTGTAAATAACAGTCTGTACCTCAGCCGCGAGCATACCGTCAAGAACAAGAGGACCAGAAGGCCTTTTTTTGAGCTCAAATTATGGTGGGCTAGAACATCTATTTTTTCCGCACTGAAAGTAACCCTTAGCCAAGAAACTCTGCTGTAAATTGAGTCTTAGAATCATATGTTTTGTGGCCTAAATTTAACAACTATTGTAGGATATACAGGCCAGTCATTGACTTCAAAGACATGTTAATGGAGGCATGCAGCTGAGAGAGCCAAACAACTGGCTCGTAGGTGAAAAGCCAAGTCAAGAACTGAGGCTGAACCTTTTCCTCTGCTGGCCAAGTTTATGCTCCCATGCAGATGGAACTCTGAATAAAGCGATTCATTTGGAATTACTAGAGGGCATCTTAGTGAAGAGCTCACAGAGTTCTTCGTTTTCCTGTTTGGTCAGTGCCGGGGGTCAAGTTCCTTTACAGTTCCCGTTTTAGGTGGCGCAGGGGAAACGTCCACAGTTTCAGCCATTTTTTTACGAAGGGGCCACCACCTGCTGTATTTTACTCATCAGCGCTGTGCTGATGTAGTTCTCTTCCAGACTTAAGTGCTCCAGAGAACCCTGCTTCCTGCCAAGAAGTGCTTCAAGGATAGCATTTCCTCCAACCTCACCGAAGCCGTTGCTGTCCAAGTCTACTTTCCTTAAGCCTTCGTTAACTTTCAGAACCTCAGCGAAAAGCTTGACTCCCTGGTCTCCCAGATGGTTCTCATCTAGAATGATGTGGGCTACTTTAGTGTTCACTTTCAGGCTTTCAAACAAGACATTCCAGGCCTCAATGTCAGAGCAAGGTGTTTGGGCCAGGCCCAAATATTGCAGCTGTGAGTGATACCTTATGTAGGTTCCCAACACTCTCAGCCCTTCGCTTCCCATCCCATTCCCACCCAAGTCCAGCTCTATGAGGTGGAAGCTAGGGGCAGAAATGTAGAGCTGTCCTTGATACACTGGCGCTGAAGATATCTTATCTTGAAGATCAGCCACTCCACTAAGCAGGGTTTGAACTCCAGTATCGCCTAGTTGGTTTCCAAATAATCTAGAAAGAACAGAAATGATCATTAAAAAATTAATAATCAAACGGGGCCCCACAAATGTCTCAAAAGAAAATGTCAGAACAAAACCTTGAACTTCCACAATCATGCTCTACTTAATCAAAACACCACCAGACCAATATTAAGGAGAAACAGCAGAAATTAACGGCAGAAATTGCTAAATTAAAGAGAACTTTAGCAGAGGTTTACCCACTTTTTTGAGTTGCTAAAGATCATTTACTTGTTATTTATGAGCACAATGCATGTGTTTGATGCTTGGTAACTGTACAAACAAAAATGTAACGCAAGCAATCAGTTTTCAAAACTCTTACCAAAACTACAAGTACAATGATTTTTGTAACCTGTTTCACAAGCTGCATTAATTACACATAACAAGCCTAATTATGATTTCTTTGAATCACTGTGTAACTTATCACAATACCAACAATCGAAAATCATATTGCTCATCCCTAATTAACACTGATTATACTGTCAATCAAGATGTTTATCACAGTAAATTGAATAATCAGAATTTTAAGCCAAACAATAAAAAAGCATTGAACAATCACAAACAGATCCTATAAATAATTCCAAAATGCAGCATGTATTTTCTGAAAAGAAACTATGAAACAGTAAAAACCATGTTTAAAAAATGCCTTATCATTTAAACTGCTGAATAATCATTAGCAGTTCATCGAGAGAGTTGATATCAGGATGCCAGTGTGAATCTGAACCTCAGTGTGATTCTGAACCTCAGTTGTAACCCCAGAATCTCTATTGCCTTACAGAAGCCCCTTGATCTCTGGTTTGGCCTGCAGAAGGTCAAGCAGAACATAAACCCCAGGCGGTCCGATGTGGTTGAGATTGAGGTTGATCATGGTGACCTGAGATAAGCTGCTCTTCAGTGCTGTGGCTAAATCTCTGAGCAGGTCATCGGTCAGCCCTGTATTCCTCAGAACCAGCTGCTCAACCTCGTCTGACCTGCTCAGAACCTCTGTCATAGCGTCCAGCTGAAGACAAAGAGATTCACACAGACAGAATCATGTTACAGAACTGTTTTAGAGATCAATAATATGTGCAGTACGCTTGTGCATGTGACATTAATTTTGGAAACCTGTTCCAGAAGGTACTGAACAACTGCATGTCTGAAAATATTAATTGCTGTTTTTAATGCAGGATATTCTCTCAAATGGATATTTAGTTAAGATGCTATGTTTACTCCCCAGGAGACTCCAGAGCAGATTGGATGAGAATACATTGATTTATTTTCATTTTAAAAAGGCTTGAAGAGGAATTCGAATAAGCTGCCTGTCAAATCACCTTCAACTGAAATGCATTGGTTTTTCTGGCATGGATTCCTGATGTGGTCCCTGACAATGACCAAATTCATTCAATTTTCTGTTGCACACTAAAAGACTTTACCCTATTGTTTCCAACCAAAAATGATGAAGTAGGAGAAGTACTTTCATACATGCAGAGTTTACATACAGAACTGATTCTATTACAGAAAAATGAGCAATTACAGATATGTACGTTCCTAGAAATCATTAGTCCTTCTCTGAAAGGCTCTGAGGGTTTCCTTCTGTTGACATAAGAGTAAGGTCCAGAGATTTTCATGAAAAAAATGTCAGACATGACATTGAAAAATCGTCAGACATTTGAAAAAACGCTTTGCAGTCAGAACCTTTGTGCACTGAAAGCTCACTGGGGTTATTGGGTTTCTCCCATCAAAACCACTGAGTCACATAACTAATAGTTCACTGCTATCTCATTCTCTGGCAGCAGAGGGCTCAGCAACTGCTGGCTAACTTCCTACCATCTGTCTTTATGGTATGGAACATGTTATATAATGGATTTTGGAAGCAGTTGCACTTCAGTCTTCTGTCTGGATGCCAGTAACCTACAATAAATATCATTTCAAATAGATTTGGTTGCAAAGACAACTGAAGGAATGTCTTGGACAGTAATCCATGGACTGATATTCTTGAGAAGGGCATGCAGATGTGCATCTATCTTTCTCGCGATGGGAACACACAGGCCTCGTCTACTAAACCATGTGGAATTTTTCAACCTCCGTTTGCCGGTGATTGATGAACACTGGATCCTTCTTCTGTTCATCTTGTTGGCCAAAGTTTCGCTGAGTGTCAGTGCTGACACAGGAACATTTTACAAACATGAACTGTAAAAGATTCTGTAGCTGCTTAACCCCTTGGGCATGCAATGGATCTGACATTATTGGACACAAGTTATCGTGCCGTGAGAGATACATATTTAATACATATATATTTTTTGACAAAGCGGAATGAAAAGAGAACACAGATTAACCAGGACAGACAAGGGTTGAACGGAGACGCACAGAGAACCAACTGAAACACAGGGGTATATACACTAACCAG
>JBBIGA010000040.1:8327924-8335424 GCA_037576975.1 Alestes dentex
CCTGGTCTGATCTGAATTTGTGCTTGAGCAAATCTGTATTGATCATGTCTGGATACATTTGTCTTTTCCTTTTTTTTCTACTCAATGTTTATGTGAGTTAAGTTTTGCAGTCTTGAGTGACAGGCCACCGGACTGAAGTTGTTTCTAAAATGGCATTTTTTTTAAATTTTCATTTTTAACACCTATGGTTAGAAATGAAAGGTTTGACTAATTTACAGCACTGAGGTCAGTGGTCAGTTTTGCTTCTCCTCAATATGGTCTTTCACAGTTAGTAAATTTCGAGTCAGAGCTGCTGCTGGCTTGGGTACCGTCTCTGTTGTGTAACACCATGATCATGGTGTTATAATTAATTGTTTTTTTTTTTTAATTAATCATGTATGTAAATGTATGTAAATGTACGTAAGTGACCTCTGGTGCATACTGTGCCTTGGTTGAAAAAAATAAGTACAGACTGGAACATTCCTTACTACTTCAGTGTGAATGGGCGGGGCTAAAATGCTATAGGCGCAGTGGTTATAAGAAACTTAAATAAATAAAATAAGATGGTAGAAGCAACATAACCAATAGAATAAAAATGATACAATATAACAATATCATATAAAAAAGTACACTATTCAAAATAATATGTAAATATAAAGAAATGTGTTTGCGTGTTTGTAAGTAGGTTAATAAATAAACAAATAAATAAATACACAAATAAGGATTTTTCATTTTATGGATCCTTTATAGGATTTTTTGGAGCAGAACAGACTGTTTCAGGGAGCAAGGGTCAAAGGCACACAAACAGTAATAATCTCTGAAACTAAATAACATGATTTTTACTCAATTTCATTGAAAATGACCTTCAACTCCGTAGCTTTTTTTTTTTTTGTGAGGCCTCTCATGAAGTGGCCCTTATTTTGCATCTGTTCCCTCTACTTTAATCCGACAGCGCCTGTGTCTGCAAGCCTTGTCAGTGTGTGTGGGCAGGCTGGCCATAAATGCACACACTGACAGCTCCGTCCCCTGTTGCTTGATGTTTTGTAAGTACTTCAGAGTCGCTAGGTCTGTTGAAAATGAACAGTTTGTTTATGCATTAATAATCCAGTATTCTTCCCTTCTCTCCGCTGGGACTGGTGTGTTAATCGGCCTTTACTTAAGAGCCAGGCGCAGTATGTATTACACAACTTTCCCTGTAGCCCTGTTCACGCTACACTGCTACCTTGACTTTTTCATTTGCATATTAATCATGCCCCATAATGCCATGCCAGTGGGTTTTCAGTGTCATGGTAAGACTTAATCTCCAGGGTAACTTTAAGTTATTAAAGAAGAAACTCCGGTCTTAGAAGCAGTACAGAAGCTCCCAGGTTAGGAACAGGTCGCGTTGCACCAAGATCAATTACTCCTTTGAGTAAAACTTCAAGATAGTGTTAAGACTCAATGTCATGGGGATTTTGAAATGAACTCATCAAAAGCTATTTCTGCTTTTTAATCTTCTCTTCTAATAACATGACTTCTTAAAGCCATCGGCATATTCATTTTAACATGTTAGCTGTTTTTTGAGTCACAAACCAGCATTAATAAACAGAAATATACATATAAATAGAAATATACTTTACACTTCCATTGCCTTTCATGGCCACTCTGATTAAATAAATCAAAATGCGCTATCGCAATACTTCTAAAAATAAAGGCGACACTTTAATACCGAATACATGGCAGCACACAGAAGGATAAATTAAAGGGCAATTCTATCAATATTTCACATTTCTGCATAACTGAATTGTTAATGTGTAAATAAAGTCAATCATAGTGGTTTGATATGAAATGCTTCATTCCAGAGGAACACACTGAGTCCTAATTATTCACAGTGGTGCTGATAGGAACCCGGCATCTGAAGTCAAGTCAAGTCAAGTCAAGAAGGTCTTTACTGTCATTTCAAAAGAAACAGTGTTCCTCCGGGACCGGGGTGCAACACAAGAACAAAAAACAGAAACACCACAAGACTAAACAAGTATGGGTAGGATAGGACTAAAGAGAGTGTCAAAAAAAAAAACAAGACCAACAGTACAATCATTTAAACACAATGAAGAGTTTAATGCCAAAACTATCATACATTTCAAAGCCTGCAAAATGTTGGGCTCTGTAATTAGGTGCTAACTTAATAACTCGGCACGGTTTGAGGCAAGTGTCCGTATGGTTGAATCATGCGTTTGCACTGTGGAAATGAATGGTCGACCTGCTTCCTTCACTTGTTAGTTATATTAGCCTCGTAGCTCCAGCCCACTTCAAACACCAAGCATGTCTTGATTGATCGACTGTTTTTTTTTTGGTAAGGGAAAAATTGACCAATATCCGTTACACTGTCTTTTGCAGCGAGGGCCCGGGAACTGCTATAAAAGAGTGACTTGTGGTTGCCGGGCGAATGGCCGTTTCTGACTGGAGTGTTTGTTCTGGTGGCCCTAGATGGACATCCCTGAGAGGCTGTGGCCGCTGGCCATGCAGCCGCCTGCTCAGGCAGCCGCAGGGCTCTGGGCCCTGAACTAATGCGCAGCGACACCAGAGCCACAACACAGCTCTCCACTTCCATCTGCCGTTTCCACTGGAGAAGTGAAGCATGACTGCTGATGGAGGCTGTGCAGTATCGCGCTCCACTCCTGTGCAGGCTTCCGCTGTTTCTGAGAGAGACGCTGAGCTCTGGGGCTTTCTGCTCCGCTGAGTTTGCTGGTGCTGATGTGTTATTAAATGGGATGCAACACTTAGCTAGCTTTGTTGAGCTTGTTCGGGGTTTTTTTTTTGGTAATTGAATCAAAGAATTTGCTTCATTAGTAAAAATGCATTTCAAGAGTTTAAGCAGATTTATTGCGAGACTCTAGTTGTGGGTGTCATTATTATATAAATTCTACTAAAGTGGTCGTTCTTTGGGTACATTTTGATTACTGATGCTGTCGTGGAGAGCAGCACCAACATAATTCAGTTTCCTCAACTATAAAGACACGACAGATAATGAAAAGCACAGATCTCTGCCTCTCCCTACCAGCCATACACGTGATGCACAGTAGTTGACAGCAGTGTCCTTATGTAAAGGAAAACTGCAGGGGGCCCGAACTCTGGTGTTTGCCACAAGGTGTCGCTGTGTAGTCTCAGGAATGGATCTGCCGCTTCTTTCACTTCACTCCATCACTTCACATGTTACATAACAGGAGGCTGGAGGCTGGCAGAGATGCAGCAGTCTATTCACACCGCATCCATGCAGTTTAACTCTCAAATACAGAAACGTCTGAAGATCCACTTAAATGGATGGTGTTCTGCAACATACAATTACTGTACTGAGTTCTGTACGATAACGAAAAAAGATACACTCACACATGTAATTGTGCTTAAAATCTTTTTTTTTTTTAACCGGGTTTTCACTTTTCTCTACCTGCCCTTTATGTTGTTTATTTAATGACGAGTAGACCAATAGAAATGGTCCAAAATTACTGAGAACCAAAACCTGTTACCATAATGGACATTAAAGTAAGTTTTTTCCTGCCCCCATAAAGTCACCCTTTCAGAATTTTTTTTCCATGACAACTAAACTATATACTTTATATAAACCTTGTGTCTTGCATCTACACACATCCTCCCTTTTTTCCCCCACTCCATTTACCAAACAGGTGCACTTTGTAGTTTACAATTATAGACAGATCTGGCAGAATGTGCTTTAATACTATCACCAATACAACTACATGAAATAGCATTGGTGTCTGAGTGCTTATTCTCCACCATGCACTTTGACACAAATCTATCATTGCACCCACTGTGTTAAAGATAAATGGAAATGAATATCTATATATATCATTATTACATGTGTAAGCTCAAACTGAACTAATCAGGAGGTTCAACGTCTGGCTCAAGATACTTTCCGCGGTCTGTGTGCCAAAATGAAATACTAATTGCTTCTCCACCATGATTAGCAGCAGCTTGTGTGGCAAGAATTATACGAGCATCCATAAGGAGTCCCCTAGACAGTACAGCGTTGATATGCTGTGAGGAAAGCATGTTCTGAGGGTGTTTTCTAAGTGGTTTCCTGGGGTAGCACCATCGGGGGGGTGATGCTGGGACACCAATAGGGCCCCGGCGAATAAGGCTATCTTGCCTACGGGGCCAGAAGGCCCAGAAACACCACTGCATGATGAATTCACTCGTTTGTTGCAGGAAGTTTGGCTCCACCAGCAGTGAACTGATTAAAGGATCACCTGGACGTGAACCCAGACCCTCGGTTTGTTTATTACATCCACAGGTACGGGTGGAGTTTTTACTCTTGTCAAAATGAACCAAACTTAAGAAAAGTTTTGATTGGTTTGCACCAACTAGGTAGGTGTGAAAGTGTACTAAATCTTACTTCCTGACTGAAAGACAGTCTCAGAATCTCCACTGAGAGTGTAAGAGCTCGGACAATGAATTACCAGAATGGAAATGGCCCTCTGATTAGCCTCACAGGGAGAATGACAAATGAATGCATAAATCACACGCTGACTCCTGCTGTTGCTCGGGCCTGCCAGTTGCTCCTAATTCCAGCCTGTGCCCACGTAATCAGACTTGAATGGGAAAAACCTGCCTTTCCATTTACGATCGCCCCAAGCACTCCTTTCTCTGGACTGTGAGTTAGATTAAATAAGGCACATTATCACCGTTTTCTGATGGCAAGATGTGTCCGTTGGGCAAAACCATCCAAATCCCCACTGTCTAATTCCCTCATAGTCTCCATCTCAACAATATAACTGCTGATCCAGCCAGGGGCGTGACCATGGGGGGGCTGGGGTGGGCACTGCCCCCTCGGAGACAAGCCGTGCCCACCCTCTGAAATGCTCCGTCTGTCCAATGAAAACTCTAGAGAAAAAAAATTGGTTTTCAAAACTGAGCTGCTTTCCAATTGGCCTGTTTGGGTAGGGGGCGTGTCCCTCACCGTGCTGCTGCTGACACGCTTTATGCAGCATGTTTTGGACCTGTTGACGGCATTCTTTAATTAAAACAACGCATAAGTTCCATCCTTATTTTATTTTCTGCTTGGTAAGACCAAAAACTGCATAGGTGGCTTATTAAAAAGCAGACATCCTCAACCTGCTACCAACACGCAGCACGGCACCCCCCCCCGATACTTTTTGCCCCCCCTAGATAAGCCAAATGCCCACCCACACATGATGTTCTGGTCACACCTCTGGATCCAGCACTGTATGTGAGCTCATTCAGTAGTAGAGATGTTGGTGTGTGTAAGGAGCAGAACATTACCAGATCATTATCACTAACAACTGGATCCCAAATTTCATTGAATAGCCATCATAGTAAACAGCATCTCAACAACACGCTCTTTTACATGTGCACTATTGTATGAAGTTTTTTTCTTAATGGGTGCTAGATCATTTCATTATGTTATTACTATACTATATTACAATCTGCAATAGTCTTACCGTAGAAGTATCACGATTTAGGTTAGTATCTGTAGTATTCAGACCCAGAATTTGTGTATACGGCATATTGTGTTTCATATGAGATTTTCTGCAGATTTTTACTGGATTTATTTAGATTTTAGATTTTATGTCGTGTGTCTCTGCAGTCAGAACATCAGCAATTTCCTCCAGGATCGATAAAGATTTCGGATTCTGAAAAGCAGCGTTAATGATCAGTAGGTCCCAGGCAAAATAACCAGCTCTGTATTAGCTGCTACAGGTTTTAGTTATGAGCTAATGTGATATCAGAAGGATCATAAATTCAACTCCCTGACCTAAAATCCCTTCAAGTCGTACTTACATTTGGAACCTTCATCAACAATTTCGTTATCCAAATCTTTGACTTGTCACTAGTCACTTTTGATGGGGTGAAACAAAAGACAGGTGGTTCTTTTTCAAACCACAACCTCCATTATACTCATCATATCTGCTTATTGTTCTTTCCCTGGTGGTCTAGTGCTCTCACTACAGCGACCTGGGTTCAAGTCCCAGTCAGGGAAGGCTTCATTTTCTAGGGCAGCTTGTGGACTAGTGGTTTGGGAGTTACCCCTGCGATCAGAATGTTGTGGGTTCAAATCCCAGGACTGCTAGTAGCACCTCTGTGCAAGGTACCAAGCTTCCCTTAGTGAGTGGGTTAAAAACAGAGAAGAGTTTCAGCCTGTTCACAATGTGTGCTGTAGTGTGTTCACGGATGACAAATGGACATTTTACAGATCACTACACAATAGTGAGATTGACTCCTGCACCAGTCTGCTGCTGTTTTGTACCGTAGCCTGTTGGACAGACAGAGTTCTCACACTGTGCTCACTCTTCCTCATCCTCTTGCTGTACTAAACACTGCAATTACGTACACATCATAGCTGCTGCACATACAGGTACATTTATTCTAATAATATAAATGAACAAGTGCATTTATAAACCAACTTTCAGCACTCGTACTTTTTATTCTGTTCTATTCGGTACTCCTGTATTCTGTTCTATTCCAAATGCAACTACTTAAATGTTAAGTCACCACTTTATTCGGGTCATGTCACACCAAGTCAGTGTTTAATTTTTTTGTTATGAGACTTTGTCCGAGCAGGTCTCCCTCATTTCACTGGATATGTCCCTTTAAATCAACTAGTCCTATGTTAATATATTCCTTCAAGAGGTTCATTTACTGGGTGTGTATTTTTAAATTACCGCAAAACACGTTGGAATGGGACACTAACCTAAAAAATAATTCTGAAAACTGAACAAAGATTTGTGGCCTAAGAAGGTTACAATAAGTGAACCGGGGAATCTTAGATCATATTAGGTTAAGCACAGTTGTTTGGTTGCATGGATGTGGTTTTGCATGTTTGTTTTTTTTTTGTGTTTTTTTTTTGATGAGGTGGTGTGCAACCCATCTGTAACTCCTGTTTTTACATTTACAATAGGGAAATGTTAATAAACAGAACAGGCTAGCAAACTTTATTTCGCATGTGGATGCAAAGACCCCCCCCCCCCATTGCTTTCCCCTTAGGCCAAAAGTCAATCAGGCAAGTCAGTAGACCCAACCCAGGGCTTGTGAGGAAAGATGAGGCCAGAGAGAGAGAGAAAGAATGAGAGACAATGATGAAGTGACAGAATGAAAGAGAGAGAGGAGAGGAGAGGAGAAGAGGAAGGGGTAGAGTGAGAGGAGGGAGAAGAATGACAAAAGAGGTAGAGGGAGAAAGTTAAAGGTGCAGAGCAAAGGAGGACAGTAAAGGGTGGAGGGAGCAAACGAGACAGAAAGGGAGGCAGAGACACACTGAGTTAGAGTGAAAAGAGGGAGAGTGAGAGAAAGAGAGAGGTAGAAAGAATCTGAGAGAATGATGGAGTGACAGAATCAGAGAGGGAGAAGAGAGGAGGAAGGGGTAGAGTGAGAGGAGGGAGAAAGAGAAAGTAGAAGAAGCAGAGCAAAGAGAGAGAGGCTGGAAGGGAGGGAGAGAGAGAGAGAGAGAATTAGCATGATGGAGTGACACAGTGAGAGAGGGAGAGGACAGGAGGAAGAGAATAACGAAGAGGT
>JBBIGA010000040.1:8337924-8340940 GCA_037576975.1 Alestes dentex
GGCAATTTTCTTCAGGACTGAGCCTTACGCATCCAGCTACTCTGAATGGTGTTTACATTATAGCTGTTTTACTTGTGCAGAAATTCTGAACATCCGTGTAATTTTCTTTCAGTATTGGATTCTATATGTATAAAGCGTAGGAAGGCAAGTGAGCAAAAAAGTAGGACAACATTAATTATAGTCTGTAGTTCCAGAAGTAGGCCATTAATAAATATAACTATAGGTTAACAATATGACTGCATATTATGTGTCCTTACGCAATGGAGATTAGTACAGGAAAAGCTTGCTATTGACTCTGTTCAGTCTTCAGCATTGTTTTTTCACTGCTTTTTGTCTCCATGGTGGAGGTGTAGATTTAAAACACTGGATCATAACAGAGACACCCTTTCAGTGGTGTTTTCATTTATCTCGTCCTAATTTGAAGACAGCTCGTGAGGCTGAAACTGAATGCCAGTTTGCTTTGATTTTTGGTCCTCACAACGATATTTGAGTCATCTGCTGGGCTAAATATATATGAACAGCTAGCAAGCCGTGCCGTGTTGTGTAATGATGGTTGAAGAGAAGCCCAGAACATCTCACCAGGAGAACTGTTTTGAGGGGTTTTTTTTGTTTTTTTTTGATGTTTGGCTTTTAAGGACTTCAGAAAGAACTAGATCAGAACTTCAGAAAGCACTAGATCAGAATTTAATAGTGTATTAAAGGTCTGGGCTCTGATGATAGTACACCTGGATGCTGTTTTTTTAGTGTTGCGTTTGATGGAGTTAATTTAGAATGTTAAGCAAGCCGCCAAGCTAAATATAGCAGCCCTTTTTTTGTGTCTTTTTTCTTTCCTCACTACTCTGCATAATATTTCAATTGCCTTTGGAGTTTTGATATTACAAAGAAGTTTTGGAATATGCAAATGAGCCCTCTAACCAATCACAGTGCGTTAGCATGAGCCTTTAATGCATAAAAGTGGAAAAAAACAATGCAGACTAGTAGATTCACCAATGCATTTTTAAAGGACCCGTGTTTCATGTTTTAACCCTGAGGTCCACATTATCAATTTGTGTGGTTTTATGTACCAAAAAACAGTCAAAATTCATTTTGCATGACATCTTCCACCTTCTATTTATCTGTTTTAATTAAACACAGTGTTTTTGTTACTGTGCCTTCGAGACGGATGTATGCAAATCATCTCTGTTCTTTTCCGTGCCTCATTTAAAAAGCAATACAAGCTGAAACACTTCTTGTAATTTTAACATGAGTGGGTAGGCTAAAGTGCTGTAGGCCAAATAGGCCGACATGTGTTGTGATTTGTGACATCACAAAAACATTCCATTTGAAATGAGCTGTTCTTGCCGCTTAGTTTCTACATATGGACCTTTTGGGCTGGTAGTAGAAATGTTTTTAAACTTTACAATATTTATGTGCTGTATCACACTTGTGTTATTAAAAAAGTGAAGCAAATTTGTGATATGGGCTCTCTAATATTGAAGACATGTCACAGTGATCACATGAAATCTATCTAGTAACGTAATTACTAGTATTTTGTCCATACGGACCATAGTTTTCTCGGTGTAGACTACATAGTCCTATAACTCATTAGTAGTTGGATGTAGCAAGGCATCGTCAATGCATTAGACACAAAAATTACGGGAAAAATGTATGAGAGACAAAAATCATTGGACAATCTGGCTTTTGACTCGAACTATCCCCATTTGTGAGACTTCTGCCCTCTTATGTAACACCTATTTACAAGCATCGTCCCATTTTTCCCTGCATTAAAGCTTCGGCCCACAGACGCCCAGCGAATAGGCGGCGCTGCGGATGTTGTGACGGTTTGAATGGGTTTCGCTGGCGCTCAGTTCCAGTGTGGGTGAAACACGCTGAGCATGTAACAGGCCTCTGGGGCTCAGGAGGCGTAAGTTGATTGATTCTACTGTCTCCTGCAATTTATTGGAGGACACTGGCTATGTTTGCTGCGCTAAATTATTGATACCATTCGTAATCGTTCACTCAGGAGCTTCTGAACTGAGAACATTACAGTCTCTTGGGGGAGCTGACAAAAAATAAACAAAACAATTACTGGTATAAATTAATGTCTTATTTGAAAATGTCAAGCTCAGATGAGTAAAAGGAAGGGTTTCTAAGGAGCCCGCTGTGCACTGTGGCAGCATTAAGGCAGGGTCTGCAATCTGGAAGCTTGGGGGATGATGGCGTAAGCCTGCTTGGTTTGTTACAGCGAGCTGTACCTGAAACCTGACTGACTGGGTACATTTCAGGCTAGTCATGAATATACAGTACTATCCAGCAGGTTCCGAAACACATCCCATGGCAGGACACTTGCCTCAGGCAGTCTTTGGGGGAAACGTCAAGTATCCTGGAAGAGTAAGGAAGATGAAGTGTGGTGAGAAAACATCTCCCACCTATGAAATCCGGCTTGAGACTACTCGTATAATAAGGCTGTAGAAGTGCTGTGTGTGATTAGGGTGAATAGATCATAGAGACTCCAGTTTAGTATGCTCATTGGTTGCCTTTTTTTGTGTACTGGCCTAATCAAAAAAGTGCTGGCACAAACCTTGTTTTTTCCATTTGTTTGAGTACAGTAACAGTTTTTGGTAGTTTCATTTGCCAGAAAAACTTGTGATCGTTCACTTATGTACAGTTATTTGAACGACTGAGATGTTTTTCTGTACCTTTGCTCCTGTCTAAATGTCACCCATTTGACATCAATTGAATCAGTGTATGTGGATATACAACCCATACACACTGTGTGGACAAAAGTATTGGGACACACCTCTTAATTATTGAATTCAGGTGTTGTAATCATACCCATTGCCACAGTAAAATCAATCATTCCAAGACCTTTTGGATAACACCATAATTCCAACTTTGTGGACATAGTTTGGGGAAGAAACTTTTCTATTCCAGCGTAACTGTGTCCCAATGCACAAAGTAAGCTCCATAAAGACATGTTTGGATGAGTTCAGTGTGGAAGAACTTGACTAGCCCACACAGAGCCCTGACCTCAACC
>JBBIGA010000040.1:8359845-8376281 GCA_037576975.1 Alestes dentex
TTTCCATCTCTCCCTCCCTTGAATTCCCTCACTTGTACTCTTTCTTTCCCTCTATTTAAATCTCTCACTCCCTCTCTCTTAATTTGTCGCTCTCTTTCTTTATATAATTCATTGTTTCTCTCCTCCTAACTATGTGTATGTGTGGTGTGTGTGTGTGTGTGTGTGTGTGTGTGTGTGTGTGTGTGTGTGTGTGGGCGGGGGGTTCTCTCGCCCCCTCTGTTCTGTCTATAGTGGAACTAATTACAGTCTTCTCCCCCATATTCATCATGTCTAGCAGTAGTCAGCTTTACGGGACTTCGGTAGCTGAGAGCCAGAGGTTTGGCTATTAGACCCGCTGTAATGCTGAAGAGAACCCAGATGCACACACTCCAGTAATTTATTCCCACAATGCCTCATTCTCACCGGACCTACAGCTTTTACGGAGAATGCCAATGTCCTCATGAAAACTGCATATATTATTCATCATTCCTGTTCTATGGATACACACAATATTCTATTTAATCAGTTGCATTCATAATACATAATTATAGAATGGTTTTAAAGGAAGCCTAGTTTCAGAGAATTACATGTACTGTGGTACAGAGAGGGGAATTTAGAAATTGAGATCACAATAATTACCTTGCCTTTTATTACAGTTTCCAGCAGTAGCACAGTAATATGAAATATTGTGGGCCCGCGGTGGCGCAGTAGGTAGCGCTGTTGCCTCACAGCTCCAGGGTGGGGGATTCGAATCTGGGTCTTAGCCCCCAGGATGAGTCCCTGCCTCGTTGGCTCCGGATACCCGTCACCATAGTGTGGATTAAGCTGTTTGAGAAAAATGAATGTTTGAAGCTGAAAAAGGCTCACTGTGTATAAAACTGGGGTGCTTAGAACTGTTAGCCAGAAAGAAGGTCATAGGTTCCTGACTGGGGTGGGCAAGGTCCATCCTGCATGAAATATGCATGTTGTTCTTTGCATGAGTTTCCGCTATGAGCACTAGTTTTCCTCCTACGTTCCAAAGACACGCATGTCAGGTGCCCTACGATGGACTGGCACCCTGTCCAGGGTGTTTCTCCACTTTCTGAGTGCAGGGAAAGGCTCCAGCAACCCTGGTTGGGATAAGCGTCCCAGAAAAGGAATGAATGAATGTGTGCGTAATTATCATACGGGGCTATTTGGAGCCCTGATACAGAGCACCGCAGTCTTTTCTGAGAGTGGTGAAGGTGTTCCAACATAAAATCAAGCAGAGGATGTATTCATTTCTTAAAACTGATCATTAATGAAGTCCTGTACTTTATGAGTGCCATTCGTTTACCCTCCATTTTGATCATGCTAATTTACCCACCACTACGATAATACTCTCATGTTAAATTAGCATCGGGGGAATGGTTTAATACACACACACACACACACACACACACACACACACACACTGGTAGAATAATCTGAAATTAAATTAGAGTTAAAATAGTTATAGTAATAATGTTAAAAGTGTAATTCAAATAGTTTATAAAAAAAAGAAAAAGATAAATGATAGGTCCTTATTTTGTCATGCCCAGAGATTTGACATCAGTTTGTTTCACTAGATCTGACCTTTTGTTTAAGCACTGGTTAAGATTTTTCAGTTTGAGTCTATGAGGCATTGCCCAGCACTGACGTCTGCTGTATTGGTCAACCGCTTATAGATGACGTCAAATGAATGAAAGTTATTAACCAGAACAGTCGTGGCAAAATGAATAAACTACAACTGCTTGATTATGCTGGTAGAGAAATTGTGTATATCCTGAAAAGAGCTCCAGATGATACATGAGCTTGATCAAGTGGGTCGTCCAGGCGGTTTAATGGTGGGGGAAACACACATATAGGGCATATTTCAGTACAGAATTTCAGGACAGACCACTGTTCCTGGGAGTTCAGAGCTAGCAAGGATGGATGCAGTACACTCAGTCTGTGTTTGGACATTACTGATATCACAGCTAAGCTTGGCTTAGAGTTTGCATTTTGACTCGAGCGTTTGCATTTTCCCCTTTATCTTCACCGTAACTGATATTTAAAGTGAAATAACATATAACACTCCACGTGCCTCCTTTTGATTTCATTAAAAACAATCTATATTCACGACGTGTGCCTGTTAAAGGGCCAATGATTGGGAAAGAATTCTGGGGGTGGGAAATCAATGTGGAAGTTGGTCATTATGGTGAAAGTAGTTTGTGTTTGCTGAGCGAGGAACACACAAAGTGAATAAAACCGTAAGAAAAAGCGTAGAATGGGGCGGGCGGTGGCTGCTTCAAACTCAGTTATTTGGCTGTTTCTCTTCTGCCATCACTGCTACCTTGTGTGAAATGCATTCTGGGAAACTTGACTACCTAATGTCCACGCAAGTCACCTCCTAAGGCATCCTTGCTGAACAGTTCCTGGGATTTGATCTGCACTTGGCCAGACATGAACTTTAAACTGGAACTGGGTGGTAACTGATGACATTTCACAAGTCACACAAAGAACCTTGGAGCACAAAAAATGCACTGCTCCTCAGGTGGCCACTAAATCTGAAAAAAGCAGAGATGCCAGAGATTTCATGCAGAGGATAAGACAAGACAAGACAAACCTTTATTTGCATTGGCAGAAGGTGGGCAGAAAATGAAAAACAATAGAATAGAATACAGTAGAATAAAATTACAAATGTGCACCATACAATATAAAAATAGGAAAAAACAAAAATATGTGAATGTGTATTGTAAAAATGGATACTTATATATATGTAAACTGTATGTAAACTTAGATAAATATGTATGTAAAAACAGTGAGCATATGTATGTTCATATATGTACAGAGTGGATATATAAATAAAAATAAGAACACTGTGAATATACACACACACATACACACACACACACACACACACACACACGCACAGGTACGCATGGGAATGACAAGAAAATGTCTGATGCCAAATTTATGATAAGATTTTTGTATGAAAGCATGACCGTTACTTCTCAAATGTGTAAGTATAGTGATATTTATCTGATTACCACTAGTCTTTGGTGAGGGCAGCGTTAAATTAGGAAGTCAGAATTTGAGTATTGGAGTACTTCTTTCAGAATTATCAGGATGTATTCGGAACCTGTTTATGCTTGTCATGTATTCATGAAATCCTGTGTTTCTACTCCTTCAAACTGGTGGAAATGGTGGCTTTTGCCATTTTTGATGGAGGAAAGTTTTTAGGGCCTCTACTCTCTCAGCGGTGCTGTGGAAGCACACATTATGTTTGTTTAGCTGTGTTTCTGCTCAGAAGAGGGTCTGTGTCATGTGATCAGAGCGTCACAGTGTGGAGAGTAATCTCTGGTGAAAGTGCAACTTGTTTGACTAAGTTGCAGTGACAGTATTTCAGAGTGTTGATAATGATGTTACTGTGCGTATTTAATATTGCTGAATACCAAATCGCTGATTGCAGACACAATTTGAATGTAATATGTAATATTATACACCATAACATTAAGACCACCTACCTAATATTGTGTAGGCCCCACCTGTGCCTCCAAAACAGCTCTGACCCATCAGGACTTGAACTCCACAAGATCTCTGAAGGTGACCCTTTCAGTCCTGTAAATTGTGTTGTAGAGCCTCCATCCCTCAGTCCAGTTTGTCTAGCACATCACACAGATTCTTGAATTGTCTGAGATCTGGGGAATCTGGAGGCCAAGTCAACACCTTGAAATAATTGTTATATTATAATTGTGCCAAATTCCTGAGCAAATTGTATTGTGTTGCAGGGCACATTGTATTACTAATAGAGGTCACTGCCATTATGGAATTCTGTTGCAACCAGTACTTGGTCTGCAACATTGTTTAGGCAGGTGGTTCATGTCAAAGTAACATTCATGGTAGGAACCGAGGTTTCCCAGCAGGACATTGCCCAGGGCATTGTCTGCTGGCTTGCCTTTTTTCCATAATACATCCTGGTGCCATCTCTTCCCCAAGTAAGCAACACACACACACACCCCCAGCTGTCCACATGATGTAAAAGGAAATGTGATTTATCAGACCAGGCCACCTTCTTCCACTGCTCCATGATTCAGTCCTCAGGCTCGTTGGCCATGGCCATTGTAGGAGCTGTTGGCGTTGGACAGGGGTCAGCATGGGCACTCTGAATGGTCTGTGGCTACGCATCCCCATACACAACAAGCTGTGGTGCACTGTGTGTTTTGACACTTTTCTATCATAGCCAGCATTGACGTGTTCAGAAATATGTGCTATAGTTGTTCTTCTGTGGGATCTGGCCACACACATTAATGACTTGAGCACCCATGACCCTGTTGCCAGTTTCACAAGACCTGCATCTAGCTATTACAAGTTGGCCCTTGTTCAAGTCACTCAGATCCGCATACTTGCCGGTTTTCCTTCTTTCTACTGACTGTTCACTTGCTACCTAATATATCCGCTGTAATGAGATAATCAGTGTTATTCACTTCACCTGTCTGTGGTTTTAATGTTGTGGCTGATTGGTGTTTACAGTATCACTGCCATGTCTGTAATACACTTTATTACGGTAATACTGGATAACTGGATTATACCTGACACTTTCCCCACCTTCTGCAGGTTAGAGACATTCTTCTGATTAGCCTGAAATGCAGTACCTATTAATACTTAATGCAGAAAACACCATTACGTAGTACACTCTATTGACCATCCAACCAAAGACAACATTTCAACTGAAATATTTATACACACAGGAATCTACAGTCTACTCTGTGGTGTTTTTCAACTGGCTGTAATCTTTCTAACCTTTACGACAGGTCTATGTGGGTGTACTTTTGTTTCTGCATCGTTTTCAAAAACAGCAGCCTGTGATTGGCCATTGTTATGTTAACGTTTTCCAGTCAAAGTAACCAGTTCATGATGACAGTCAGCAGCCTGGCTAGCAAGATTATCATAAGAATATAATGGCAGATTAAAGTCAACGCCAGAAAATACAAGGAATAGAGGTGGGGATTGACCTGTAATTGTAGTAACTAACATACCCTCAGTGCAAAAATTTAGTTAAGGTACATGTTTTGCTGATTTCTATTAAAGCTGGAAAAAATATAACATAAAATGTGTCCCCAGCAAAAAAAAAAAAAGGATATATTTTATGTTTTACTACACTCAAATAGTAAATAAAATCAGAATTATGCAAAAATAGCAAATAAATCAAAATAATGCACAGAAAAATTTGAATTGTTCTTTGAGGATATGCATTATTTCCAGTTCTTGTCCATGCTTTGGCATATGTCTGTATTTACAAGCCAATTTCAATCTCAGACACACACACACACACATACACACACATATTAACTCATTCCTGAATGATCATTATGTGTTACTGTGATAGAAACCCATCTCCTGCAGTCATGCTGGTTCTGTAGATTTAAACCTGGCATTCAGCACCAAGGTCGCATTTATTCTACCCAGCTCTGTTTTAATCAAGGTTATGTGTGCTACTATATTTCAAAATAGTCTGTCCTCATCTCTGAAATAACGAGGGTTTCACTTGTAATCAGATTAATTTGCACTGACTGAAGAGTAGACTGCAGGTTCATTTTATCAAATGGAGCTTGTGATAATTATAGAAATGCGGCTTTCCTCCATGCTAGGAAGGCAAAGTGAGTTTAGTTATATGGCATTTTTTTCCACAAGGTAATTCAAAAGGAGGATCGGGAAGAAATGAAAGATCAAGCATTTGAACATAAAAATAAAATAAAGTACTAATAAGAATATAATAGTGAACTCCGCCTATAGCACTCTGGGTTTTATTCCTTTCATCTTTTCCTTTGCGGTTCCATTTGGCTCAATGTCTATTCAATTCAGACTTTGCTGTAATGTTATGCAACCATGTCTTTTGTATTATTACAGGAACACTAAAGTGCATGAGAGCTCAATGTGATCTCAGTATGAGCTCCAAATTTTGTTTGAGAGCATGCAGAGTACCAGAGTACCTTCAGAGCTATATCAATTGAAACCGATGAAATGGTCCATTGTTTTTAAATCAGTCATTATATTCTCTTTTTTAGAACCTGTTATGACACACTGGCTGATATTGTATTTTGATGTCTTGTGTTCTGAAAGTCCAACATTAAATGTGTCACACGATTCATGTTTGAACTTCAGACCCACCACAGCGTTTTGCCTTCAGTTCTCTGACAATGTTAAATTTAGGGCTTTAACGGTTCTTGCAAATCACCCATTAAAATGTACTTTCTCAATAAATCAGCAATAATTAGTAGAGAATCTGTATGCATATCCAGAAAAAAAAGTTCTGAATAATTCTGTCACATTTTAAACAGTCATCCAGAGTCATTTGGTATGAAAAGCATAATTTCAGAGTACCTTCAGAGCTGTTCACAGCAGTGGTGATAGGAACCAGACATCTGACCATTTAGTGCCTCTTACAGCAGCAGAAGGTCAGCACAAGACTGGGAGTACATGCCTGAAGCCTGAGGATTTGTCCATGCCTGAGGATGTGTTTTATGATTGAAATGCAGGGCATGGTAGACAAAATATCTAAAGGAAAAATTCATTCTTACATACACTTTTATCTTTTATATATGTTGCTATTATCGACGGATCAACATTCAGAATGCACGAATAGGTTCAGTGCTGGTTTCGGATAGTAAATAAAATGGCTAGATTTGCACTGTAGACATCACAACTACTGGTTCCTATCACCACCGTGTAAAGAAATCAGTACGTTTCTCAACACCGGGTCATTTTACATCAAACCACTTTAAATGACACTCTGAGCAATGAAATTTTAAAAAAGGTTGGTGGTAATTATATTGATTATATTGATATTATATTTATACTGATTTTACAGCAACCAGCAATGTGTGTATGTATATATATATATATATATATATATATATATATATGTGTGTGTGTGTGTGTGTGTGTGTGTGTGTGTGTGTGTGTGTGTGTGTGTGTGTGTGTATAAATGCATGCTTTGTTGTTCTTCTGTTTAGTCTAATTTAAAACAATCAACTAATTACTGGACTAACACAATCGATGGTGACATCCCTGTTTAAAATCTGTCTCCAGCTGTTGAAGGCTGTTGATAAAAAAAGTGTTTTTATCTCCTTGTAGGGTGCAGGTGGAGTTCTATGTGAATGAAAATACTTTTAAAGAGAGGCTGAAGCTCTTCTTCATCAAAAACCAAAGGTCAAGTAAGTAAAACACACCACAGGGTTTATTAAATCAGAAAGTGCCGTTAAGAAAAACCCAATATCGTATCACTGACGGAGGCGGCAATAAATGTTCACAGTTAACTGTTATTGACTTCAGCCAATATAAAACTGTCCAGCTTATGATTTCCAGTGGAACGTTGTTTGTGTCCAAGGGAGAAGCGGTCTTCATTTTTTCATGTAGTTATTGACTTCTCAAATCAGTGACATTGCCTGTGTGGGGGGATTCTTTTCTGTTTTCGGGGCGTAATGTGTCAGAAACGTTTTTTTCGTGGGCTCACAATAATTAATGGGTACAGCTGCGATTAATACAAAAGCGGGGTCTCTTATTTACATTCTGTGGCCTGTTGGCTCTTATTTTAGCATTGATTGTCTGCCTCTTCTGAACTGAACTTGCAGGGATGTATATATAAAGGTGCCCCCCCCCGGCCACCTTTATATATACATCCCTGCAAGTGTCCATTGCTGATAACCATAAATTTAAGAAAAGCATTTTCCGCTCTGATTTGATGGATAGGAGAGGGTTAAAGAGATTTAGAGATTTACAGCTTTTGAGGGGGGATTAAACTGTCCCTCTGCACATTCACTCCACAAGGGCCCAAAGGTTCCACTGCTTATGTTCTCATAGTACACCGGCAGAAAGGAACAACAGGAAAAATCATGCCCCATCTAGCATTACTCAGAAGTCCTAAATGATCCAGAATTTTGTACAAAGATTAAGGGAACTAGTAACATTTGGGAAAACTAATTTGGCTTTGTATAAATCTGTATATTTAAAAATTGATTACGTTTAAACAAAATCAAATGTATCCAAGTTCCACCCACACATGCAATCTTTAGTAGCAACTATTGCGAGGTTGGACATAGTTTTCTACCAATGCAGCTACAATACCCAGATCGGCCTCTCAAATTTCCAGTTTACTGAGTTTCCAGTTTAAAGGCTTCACTGATGGACTGAACTGTGTTGTCATAATCAGAATTAGACAGATTATAAATAAGAACTATACCTATATCTAATCTATCTTAAATAACCGATATTATGGCCAATTTCAGTTTCTTTACAGCCAAACTGAATTTTTTGGCTTAGGTTTTTTTTTTTCGTTTTCTTTCAACTTGAACTAAAGCTTAACACAAATAACACACTAGTGCATTTCCTGTACCTTCTATTAGCCACTGTATAAATATTGTTATTTGCTCCTTTAAGAGGTGGAATTCTTTTAAATTCTTACATGAAAAATCCTTTGCTATTTAAAGTCAAAATTACAAAAGTTAATGAACTAAAGCGCTACAGCAGAAGTAAGAAACAACCGTTTCGCACAATGAGTCTTGCATAACTATGCTTTGGTATTATAGTACAACAGAGTACACTTCCCTTCGTAATTTGTGTCATTAAATATTGACACAGCTTCTGCATCCCTAACCCTTCCTTTCACACTCATACAATATAAATATATAAACTCTCTATTGGTAAATCGACTTCGGAATATCTTCTTGTTCATCTGACAGTTCAAGAGTCAAGGTTACTTTATCAGCAGCTGTGTACATGTACAGAGTGTGAAGAGACGTTTCTCCATAGACCACGCTGCAACATATAGCAACATTCAACAGAGTGCAAGTGGACAGACAGTGGGCAGTAGACAAACAATAAATACACAACTAGTGTGGACACTATGTAACCTTTCCGGAATACAGTCGACCCCCGACATTCGCGGGAGTTATGTTCCAAGATGTGTCCCCAAATGTGTCGTCATTTTCTTTAGCATAAGCAGGTTAAATACAGTAATAATACACACGAGACGAAAACACGAGAACACTCAGTGAAACACTCGAGCTGCGTCACAGGGCAGCAGCCAAAATACGGTTGCTTTGTGATCTCTCGACAGTACTGAGAGTTATATTTTATATGGAAATGTAACTGATTTATGTTCATATTTATGTTACAAAATTAGTCCATTATATTTTTCTTTGTAATTTAACACTAAAATGCATGAAAATGTATATATTTTTCAAAAGCAAAAAAAAACCCCAAAAATATTTGCAGTTTCCACGAATTTGCAGGGGTTTCCGCAAACAATTATGAGTTAGACTAAGAAAATATCTGCCAATGACTGACACCGCGAATTCGCGGGGTCGACTGTAATGGGAATTGCACCATGAGTAGGTTTATTGCACAGGAGGCAGTTACAGCACTGAGCAAAGTGCAAGGGCTGACAGAAGCAATACGATAAATACACATTATAGCAGTATAGCAGTAGTATAAAAGGGATGTGAATCAGTACAGTAAGTAGACAATAAAGAAGTGTGACATAGAAGTGGGAAGTCTGTGTAAACTTACAGGATGAATCATATTGCACCATGCACATGGCCCACAAGATTACAGTGTGAAGAGGATGAAAAAACCTCCCAGAACGATAATATCGCACCATATACACATCTGTTATTATTGCAAGGGAGAATATGATGTTGCATTGGAAACATTTTCTTCATTGCACTGGACAGTTAGCAGCATGTTGGTCAGCTTTTTGAATGAGATGCGGTTTTATTGCATGGATGGCATCATAAGCACACTGTGACTTCTATTTGATCTTGCAGGCCTCAGAATACGCCTTTTCAACCTGTCTTTGAAGCTGTTAACGTGTCTTCTCTACATCGTCCGAGTGTCATTGGATGACCCCACATGTGTGCAGTAAGACAACGTGACCTACTCTGTGCTCTCTCAGCTCCTAAGAGAAAAATAGAATTAGACAGATCAACCCGAATAACGCCACTGCTTGAAAGTGCCTTTTGTTTAATATTAAGTCAAGTCAGGCTATGAGCTCTCTTGAGGCAAATCAGTGCATTTATCCTTTTCGTTCTTTTAATAGCACACACTAAGACTTATGGTATGTGTGTGTGTTTGTGTGCATGCACGCGTGTGTGTGTGAGTGTATGTGTGTGTGTGTGTGTGTGTGTGTGTAAAAATGCAGTGAAAGAGTATATCTATGTGGAAACAATGCTATGACTAGGGCACACTTTACTCACAGCTCTCTGAAGAGAGAAGTGCTCCAATGCTGCCATAGAAACAAGAAACCATCATTTCATTGCAGTGCATGGAGTGTATGTACAGGTTTTAAGCTGACCTAAAAGTTTCTACCTGGAACTGTGCTTGCAGGAAAAACTGCTTAAACGTCACAGACACACAGTCACACATGTGTGCCAATCATACAGCAGATCCCAGCCGGATCAACTGGTGAGTACAGAACAAGCAGAAACACACACAAAAAAAATACATTCCTAAGCACCTTTCATTTTTTAAATGAACATCAGAACAGCTGACTTGGTGCAGCCGATATGCTCCAGCTCCCCCAGCAATGCTGGTTTTGGAGAAGCAGCTCAGATAATGGATGGATGTAATCCGAAAACAAATTACATATATCCTTATGAACAGCTCATACACCGAGCAGGAATGACTAAGGGCTTCCCCCATCCGTAAACGTTCACCATGAGGGGATTCATTTTTCACAAAATGCCACAAAACAGTGGGATGTTGACTATATTTTACAAAACCGCAAAAAGCAGTGAATGAAAACGTGCCTCACATTAATACGCTACATGGACAAAAGTATTGGGATACCTAACCATTACACCAACAGGGACTTTAATGACATCGCACTTAAATGATTAGACTTCAATATGAAATTCGAGTTTCTGTGGGAATTTGCGCCCATTCATTCTGTAGAGCATTTATCAGGTCAGGCACTGATGTTGGACGAGAAGGCCTGGCTCACAATCTCGTTCCAGTTCATCCCAAAGGTGTTGGATGGGGTTGAGGTCAGGGCTTTGTGTGGAGCCAGTCAAGTTCTTCCACACCGAACTCATCCAGCCACGACTTTATGGAGCTCGCTTTGTGCACTGGGACACAGTAATATTGGAATAGAAAAGGTTCTTCCCCAAACTGTGTCCACAAAGTTGGAAGTATGGCGTTCTCCATAATGTCTTGGTCTGCTGAAGCATTAAGATTGCCCTTTGCTGAAAGTAAGGGGCCACCTGAATTCAGTAATTAATCGCAATACTTTTGTCCACGTCGTGTATATTCACATTTCCAGTTTATACACATATAAGCTGTAAACATATAATATTTAACTACACTTATATAACAACAAGGTTAAATATACAATAGCAACTCGTTAAATCATTTGCATTGTTGTTTATGTTGTTACTGAATAGTAATAAACCTTATTATATGTCTGTGAATGTACAAAGAAACTACATTTGTCACAATTAATTATTTGAAGTTGCAGCTCATCCTAACTGCTGTTAACAGTTGAGTTTCTCTGGATGGTTTGGAAAAAAAAATACACCGTGTGTTTTATTTTGCTTTTCTCCTCAGGGAGTTGATATTCTGGGTGAACAGGAAGGTTCCTGTATGGGCAATACAGGTTTGTATTTCTCTGAGTTTAAAAACTGACTCTTGGCCACTTACAAGACTCTTAGTTACCTCAGCTTTCACGTGCTGTTAGTAATTGGTCTCCAGTTCTTCATGGTCAATGTATAAATCATACAGTCTGGTTTTTTTTTTCCTCCTATATTTCCCTATGGCCTAGGTGATAGTGGCCTTAATTAGCTTCCTGGAAGCAATGCTCTTGACATATCTCAGCTATAAGGTAAGAACTCTTCGCTTCTCCTTTTCCTCCTGGGGTTTTTCTGTATTGATCCACGTGAGGGGGACACTGGGGTAGCTTCAGCTCTAATGGGTCACTGGAGAGCACCTGAGGTTCCTTAGCTTACTTTTGAAGTACTTTTTGTCCATGATTGGTTTTGTGGCGGGTTGCGTACCAATATTGAGTACTAATATCGGTTTTCTTCCCTGTTTGATAATAAGCATTCTCCCCTCGGGGCAAGCTGTAATCATTTTTTTAATTAAAGTGACATTAGTGTTTCAATATTGGCATAACAATATTACGTAATTATTGTCATGGGAATTGTTAATGATGGCCCGGGCTCTGCTAATGGAAAACCAAGAGTCAGTGCCTGGCCTGAGTCATTTGGTTAATCTGTGCTCTGTTTCAGGGGAACATCTGGGAACAAATATTCCAAGTCTCCTTCATCCTCGAGATGATCAATACAGTGCCGTTCATTATTACAGTAGGTGGTTGATGTATTCTGATTCAAATATATTAGATGAAAGATCACTCATCCAATGAGAGCTGTAGGCATTGTAAGGTCCCTCTTCG
Source organism: Alestes dentex (assembly GCA_037576975.1). Classification (NCBI taxonomy): domain Eukaryota; kingdom Metazoa; phylum Chordata; class Actinopteri; order Characiformes; family Alestidae; genus Alestes; species Alestes dentex. Next base: position 8,372,252 of record JBBIGA010000040.1, read on the forward strand.
ATGTCCCGGATCAGTCGTGAAAAGAAATTACAATGCAGATGATACAATTAATCAAGTAACAAGTGGAACTAAACACATTATGCAGCCAGCAGTGAGTTTGACAGGGAACAAATGAAGGGTTGTACTCCCTCCACAGCAGATGGCAAGTTCCTCATCAAAAAACTCCCTACAGCAGTGCTTGTGGTAAATAAAATACATTCGAAATGTGTTAGCTTGTTTTAAAAGCTTTGCACTCTGAATAAATGCTCCAGCTAGAGATGGTTTGTCTCTGATTGCTTCCATGGAGAAAAAAGGTCACTTCTGGAACCAAACATTCCTAAATTGGGATTATTTTTGCTAGTGCTTAGTGGGTAGTGGTCTGGTGGTTAGGGAGTTGCCCCTGCAATCAGAAGGTCGTGGGTTCAAATCCCAAGACTGCTAGTGGCACCACTGAGGTACGCTTCAGCAAGGTACCGTCCCCACGCGCCGCTCCACGGGCGCCCCCATAGGTGGCTACCCAGTCCTTCAATTAGTGAAAGGGTTAAATGCAGAGAAAGAATTTCACGCTGTGGTGTGTTCATGCGTGATACTTTATGATCAGAATTTGGGTACTTGTTACAGTTAGCTTTCTGGTTATTGGCTTCATTGCTAAAGATAAGTTTAAAAAAAAGGGTTAATTAATAATCTCACATTAAAAATGGGAGGAAAAACAAATAGCTTCAATTAAAGCACATTTAAAAAAAAAAATGCTCATCTTTTTTTTTTATTTCTTGTCTTAATTATTAGCGCCCTTAGAAACTTTTTTTGAACAAAAACTTAAACATATTCCCATTTATGGAATCTCGTGGTTGGACATTTGGAGATGGTAGCATCTTGGAGTCACCAAGTGTCCAAAATAACTGCTTGCCAACAACCTGTGTGGAAGGTGTGCCAGAGGAACCCTTTTCTTTTGTCTAACCACACACTGGTGTCTGGAGTTTTCTAGACATTACTGGAATTTTAACTGAAATTGGGTTCTCTGGTCAGATTTGGGTTCTTTTGGTCAATGACACTCAAGGTGGGTTTGACATCATGTTATGGGACTGTTTTTTCTTCAAAGTTTTTTGAGAACCTTGTTGGGATACATGGCATTATGGGCTAATGAGGTACCGAGAGATTTTAAATGTAAAAAGCTGGGTGGCCAAAAAACTGGGCTGTGGTCGGATCTTCCAGGAGGACAGTGATCCAAAACATACACCCATGTCCATACAAAAATGGTTCAGTGACCACACCATTAAGTTTTTGACAAGTCCAGTCTAGTCCGCTGACCCAAATGCCTCCGAAAACCTGTAGGATGAACTTTTACTTCAATTATTAGTTAGATGTTTTTTCTTGTATTGTTCAGTGTAAGATTGCCATAAATACCACAAAGCTATTTTCAAAGCTATGACTCTTTTCCTCATCTTTGTCAAGACTGCCAATATTCATGGAGCTGATTGTAGATTCACTATTCAAGTGTGCATTTGTGTAATGATAAGAAATGAACTAGAAGAACTTCACACATAAATGAAAAACAAAAGCGAACATGTTTCCATGCTAATCTACTCCCACCCCAACACCCATCTCGCCCCTTCCCCCACCCACTCCCCCCTTCCCCCATCCCCCACCCCCCATCCCCAAGCTCATTGCCTACTTGCTCATATTTTTCTTGTTTTTTGCTAAAGCTACTACCGAATACTGACAGTAAAAACACATTTAAAAACAATAAAAATCCAAGTGGCGAATATTCATTATCTCCTGCAGATCTTTTGGCCCCCATGGAGGAACATATTTGTCCCTGTGTTCCTTAACTGCTGGCTTGCCAAATCTGCACTGGAGAACATGATCGTAAGTACTGCCTCCATATTTAATCAGTTAATGGAAATGGATTCAACTGTGGCATATCTGGCAGAACAACAATAGTCAGATGCCTTCTCCATTCTGACCAGTTCAGGAAGCTGTAAATGGTATTTAGCATCACAATTTGCTAGAAACATAAGAATGAGTCATCAATGACCGGAATTTGAGAAAGTGCCAAAATTCTGTCTCCTGGCAGATGGTTGGTTCAAATGGCCAAGGAGAACTTGGCAGGGAGGGTTTATCATTTTCAAATCCATTGCAGAGGATACTGACAAACCTCAGAGACCCCATATTAACCAGAGAAATTATTCTTTGATACTGTACTAATAAAATGATAAAGCTGTGTAAGTGGTGTTATGAAAAGCTTTGGGGTTATCACCACCACGGCTGAAAAATTTACACTTGTAAATACATAAATGAAAACAAGGCACAGAAAAAAGAAAACAGTGGGCCGAATACTGACCCTTGCAGCACACAGACGTACAAACCATACAGCATTTAAAAGCTAAAATGCTTTTGTCAAAGTCTGAACAAATTAGAACCATCATCTGTACTATAAAAATAAACTGCTTAGTTAGTTGAGGTGCCGAATGTTAGGTTTCATTGCATATAGTGTTAGAGCATTTGTTTTTAGAGTGTTTGTTGTAACTGTTACTTCATAACCACTTCACTTTTAATCAAGTTTCTTTTTAATTAAGTACTTTTAATAATGATTATAACGTTTTTAGAAATCTCAATTAGTTGTCCTTTTTACAGTGTTTTATATATTATCATAATATAATCCCAGATCATCAGCTAATTTAGTTACATCACAATACATTACATTCGTTTGGTAGACGCTTTTACTGAAAGTGACTTACAGTTTGAGGAAACCCTCCAGTTTCAGGACAGTGTGAGAACCTGTTCTTGGTTTAGAGACTAATATTGAAGCTATTCAAATGAACATCTTTATTATTTATTCGAATAATTGACTTTGAAAATACTTTTGAATTTAAACAACACTGTAGCAGTGTTCTTACAAAAGTGAGGATCTTTCCACTACAAGTCTCTGGGGCGACTGGTGGCCTAGTGGTTAGGGAGTTGCCCCTGCGATCAGAAGGTTGTTGGTTTGAATCCCAGGACTGCTAGTCTCACCTCTGAGGTTCTTTTGAGCAAGGTACCCTACCCACACACTGCTTCCCACGCGCTGTGTTCCTAGCTGCCCGCTGCTTCACATGGATTAAATACAGAGAAAGAGTTTTGTGGTGTGTGCACGTATGACAAATGAACACTTTACAAATGTACAACATCAGCGCCACTGTAACCGAACCGTTTTCTTCTCCAAAGAACGATCTTCACCGTGCCATCCAGCGCACCCACTCTGCCATGTTCAACCAGGTCCTCATCCTCATCTGCACCCTGCTCTGTCTGGTCTTCACCGGGTGAGCTCTTTGATCCGCGCTATGCTCCTTCCCACACTAACCTGGCCTCTGACATTTCCTAATTTGTTAGGGCGAATTTACTCTGAGCAGGGAGGCGGTGGAGACAACAGCACAAATCGATAACAATTCATTCAAGTCCAATATTATCAGCACAGCATGATTTGTCACAAAATCAGATCAGGCATTGACAGCAGGGTAATGCTTTCTTATTCAGGCCTTCTTAATCTAACTAGGTTGTTTGTATCATGATTTTGCATCTGATTGAAAGTAGCATTGCCATCCTGTGGAGATGGCAACTGCAAAGGCAGAGCTGTACTTTTTTTTTTTTAACAGTGTGTCCTTTTCTTTTCTTTTCTTTGTTGATGTAGGGCTTGTGGGATTCAGCACCTGGAGCGGGCAGGGAAGAACCTCTCCCTGTTTGACTCTCTCTATTTCTGCATTGTCACTTTCTCCACTGTGGGCTATGGAGATGTCACGCCAAGAATCTGGCCCTCACAGCTACTAGTGGTTATTATGATATGTGTGGCACTTGTGGTACTACCATTGCAGGTAAGACAGAGAAAGACAGTCAGCTGCTCATGCACATTGTCGATCAATTGTTCGCAGAGGCCTACATCATAGATTAGAATGCTCTGTGTTTATGTGCAGTATACCATAATCCACGCATTGTATCTCCTTGTTTCAAGAGATACAGTGTGTGGTGTTGGATGGGGTGGAGCTCAGGGCTCGGTGTGGCCAGTCAAGTTCTTTCA